>CM023950.1:0-12975 GCA_013407115.1 Glycine latifolia
TCCAAACCATCCACGCACCCCCCCCCACCCTCCACCCCCCGAACCCCCAAAACCCCAAAACCCCCAAGAACAAACCCCAAATCCAAAGCCTAAGACACCAACCCCAAATCCAAACACCCCAAGCACAAACCCCAACCCTCAACCCCCAAAACCCCAAAACCCCGACACCCCCAACCCCCAAACCCAACACCCAACCCCTGACCCCCGAACCCTAGAACCCTGAAACCCCAAAGCCAAAAACCCTTATCCCTGAACCCTAAACCCTAAACTTTGAACCCACCAACCACTACTATAATTTAAATACCAAAAATATGTGTTTTTTTAATATGGTTAGTCACTGTTGCGGCTATGATTGATGGGTTTAGTGGGTAGGGATTTGGTGATGGGCCAAATACTTGTGCGCTTTTGTTTTAAAATCAATATTTATGTGGTATATGGGACTTGGGATTTTGGTATTATCTTTTTAAAATTAAAATAAAGAAAAAAATATCTAAGACAAATGTTAGTAATACACTATTTACTATAAATTGTTTATTTTAATGAGTCTTCCTACTAAATCAAAATAAAAATTCATTGAATGAGATTTTGATCATCAATAAAATTTTAATGAATCATAAAAAGAAAATTCTAAGAAGAATGCTAACATTATACTATATATTGAGTGTGAATCATTAATTTGGTAAGGGTTCCTACTAAATCAAGAAGAGTCATTAAATGACAAGTTTGACAACCATGTTTGTGAATCATAAAAAAATACCAGATTTTAAATTTTTTTACTTGATTATCTTATTTTAAAATAATAATAAAAAATTAAAATTAAATAATTATTTTTCTAAAATAATCGTACACTAAAAATAATAGAATAAAATAAAACCAGATTCACATGCCACAGGTAACAAACATAAAGCTTGGTGGAGAGCAACGGCACCGCACGGTTGCCCTATCCATTTTTTCCCAGAAGAGAAGGAAGGAAGCGTCTGAAGTAAAAAAAATGCGGTCTCAAGTGTTTTCTCTCTCACTCTCAGTCTCAACCAACACTACCTTACTGCGACAAGCTCGTCCAGTTTTGGTGAAAACCCACAAATCCATTCTCTCTCGAGCATTCCTCTTCAGCTCCACTGCCTCCACAACTAATTCTCACAATACTCAATTTCTTAGACCCGTCAAGTTATTCTCTACGAGTTCTCTTCGTAAGTTTAATTCACGCGCCACCCATGTCAACGATGCTGGCTCTATCGACTCGCCTCTGATACAGTCCATGGAGAACAAGGTATGGTTTGGATTCCTGAAACTAAGGAAATTTCAAATAAATTCCAAAAGTTTAACTGATTTAAGTTCCTAACAAATCATTTATTTCTTTTTACTCGAATTGTATTGTTTCTATTATGGAAAATATTTGCAACCCTTTAGGGGTGCCTGCCGTTCTCAATTTACATAAAAGTGTTCTTTGGTATATAATTTTCTTGCGTACCTTTTAAATGTCAACGCGCCGCCACAGATAAAGGAACAACTCAATGCAGAATCGGTCACCGTGAAGGATGCTTATGGTGATGGTCGGCATGTTAGGTGAGAATTAATTTTAAACCATTGAAATGAAATTTGGTTTATCATTGGACTTCATATATATGTGTATAGCATCACCAGTCCCTTTGGCTTCATGCATCCCTCTAATTGAAAGCCATATTCCCACTTGGTTGATGTCCCTAATAACCATCAAATGGCAAGGGCTTTCCCAATGGGAGCAATACTCAAAACGGCCATCCATAAATAAAAAAAACACCAATATTGAGATTAGGTAAAAGTAAAACAAAGTTATAGCCAAAAGTAATTATTGAATAGCTTATTATAATTAATATGTTTGATACGGATGGTCCTGTATTCAATAAACAAATATCAGATGGAATAAGATTCTCTTTAAAAAGTAAATTTGCTAGAGCTTGAAGAACACCAAAGGACCAGTATATTCAGGTCCAATATGCTGTTGTTAAAAGTATAAACTTGAAACTGAAGAGCATGGAAAAGAAGTTGCAGTGGGTGGGTTGGGGGAGTGCAGGGAGATAGTCTATGGAGTGTCTACATTGAACTTTACAGAAGAGGCCATAATTTGTTGAACATGCAAAAGTCCTTTCAACAAGAGCAAGTTTGGAAGAATCATAGAAGCCCCCACTCAAGATTGATGAATCATTGAAGATTGTTCTGTTTATTCATTAAGGTTAAAATGTTATTAATTTCATGGCCACTTTCCAATGGATGACAGAAAGTGAGGCTTTTAAGCTTTGAAGATCATGGCAAATCACTAGCTATGACATTCAAGGGCTAATTAATATTGTTGTACAAACTTACTAATTTTGTGTCTTAGAATTTAATTTAAATATTCTTTTGATGAATGTAGAATGTTTTGTTAGAGAGAAAAGAGAGAAAATAAGTTGGGGCGGAGGGTTAGATATCCTCTAAAACATAGAAACTGAATGACAACAAAGTTATAAGATCCTCAAAGTGCAATAAACTAATAAATCTAACTAATCTCTCTATCAGAAATGTGAACTCCCTTAAAACGGATCATGAGCTGAATGAACACCAGAGAAAATCCACAAACACAATAACATTACATATTTTGTTGCAAAGAGAAGTCCTTGAAGAAGTAGACAATTTGCCTCTCACTCACATCCACATTGGTCTTGACTCTTGAGATACACAAATATTTCTTGTTGGGTTGCATCATGGGTAGCATATTTCTGTATTCCGATGCTACAACTCTATGTACATGGAGAGTACAGCTGTTAGAGCATCTAATAGTTTGGCTATTTAAACCTTTTTTTTATAGAAAAAGAAGTTCAAAGCAGAAGTTGGAGAAGTACAAGGACTTTGGAGGATAGAGGATCATCCGTATCAAAAAAGGGAAAACAGAACAACAAAGAAAAATAGAAAACATAATTGGGGCTAAGTTTTGCACCATATAGAATGCCAATTGAACAATCTTATCATAAATATTATGACATTACACCTCAACTAAATATACAATTCAACACTCCCCCTCAAGTTTGATTTAGTTATACATTTTTAGAGAAAGGTCCCAAATTGAAACATGTCTAGTCAATTTTTTATATCCTCTCTGATAGAAGTTTTCGTTGAAGCAAGGTGCCATTTTTTGTACTAATAGCTGCATTTGACACTTACATTGCACAGCTTGGCTGGGACATAGTTCTAATATGTGGTTTGATGTTGCAGCATTGATGTGGTAGCTACTGCCTTTGAGGGACAATCAGCCGTTAATAGGCAAAGGATGGTTTATAAAGCTATATGGGAGGAACTTCAGACTGTAGTTCATGCTGTTGATCAGATGACTACAAGCACTCCTGCTGAAGCAGCCTCAAAGTGATAAAGGATCATAAGAACATACATTGACTACTTATTTATGGGGGTGAACTAGGAGTATTTGTGCTCTTCATAAATTTTTGTATTGTTGTTTTTCTATGAATGAATTCCTAATTTTAAACTACCCTTACAGTATGTTCACATGCAACTGGACATCATTTTTCTGGTTAACACCCTCTAAGTTTCTATATTCATTAATTTGCATGACAATGCACTTGGTCAACCAACCAACCCTTTTCTCACTAGGTGAGGTTGTCTACATGGATTAAATAATGCCATCATGTTTTGTTGTAAATCATCTATAGACAAATTGCTGACCTCTAGATCCTTAATTCTTTCGCCTTTAGTCTTATGCCTCTAGTGATTGGGTTAATCAGATCTCCATCTGATACATGCCTTGTTATGACTTTTACAATTTTTCACACATGTTCAAACCACCTAAGGTGAATTTTTACAATCTCTTCTTCGATGTGTACTACCTAAACTTTTTCCATAATACATTGTTTTCTAATCCTACCTTATCTTGCTTGTTCATTAGGTGTTAGAAAATAGATTATTATATCCTTATTGTACTAGGCTATTGTTATTCTTTTTGACTTTTTGTATCTACTTTATTATGAGTTTTCTGTAAAAGCTTCCTTTGTAAGCTAAGTTTATATATATGTGAAAAGCCGAGAGTTGAAAAAACACTCAAGCATTTCATCCAAAAATATCTCATTGTATTTAAGTTGGTATCAAAGCAAGAACGATCCCGCTTTGCCAAATCATCATTGGCGCCACCGTCTGCTATTGTCGGCCACTGTCCACCACCGCCAGTTGTCCGCAAAATATCCAGTGATCCCAAGGTTTGGTGTGTCTGAATGAGCTAGAGCTCGCAGCCAAAAAGGCCTCTCCGCATTGTTTGTCCAGAGCCTATTTGGCACGTGAAGTCTACATGTTATCCTTTGCTAGTCGAAAACTTGTTGCGATAGTACAACACAATTCGTTAAACCTTCCTGGACCTAGATCTGGTCTTGGATCTTCATTATCTCTCATTAGTAGTGTTGGGTTCTCAAGTTGGAACCTTTAGTGAAGGTTATGTTTGTGTGAGTTCAACGTCTTGATTTGCACAATTCCTTTTTATTATAAGATGGCTTTTACAACTTTTGTTGGTCCAACAATTTCTTTCTCTAGGACACATGTCATAACCTCAGAGAAGCCGAGTGGTAGTAAAAATTATTTGTCATAGTTTGCATCTGTGGAACTCTAGTTCCTTGGCCAAGGGCATCACAACCACTTGGAGAAAGAGTTCACTAAAGTGCAAGCATAAAGTCTTGGAAAAGGATTGACTTCCAGCTTTGTGCCTTGTTGTGGCAGTCTATGGAGCCAAATATCTTAGGAACCTTAAGATCCTTCAAAACCTGTTACTTTTTTTGGAAAAAGGCCCAAAAGATCTATGCCAATGACATTCAGAGATTGTTTGATGTAGCTGCCAAGTTGACTTCTTATAAGCAAACAAATAATTATATGATATCGTTTGTTGCTCAAATTCAATATGCATTTGAACAACTAAATATGCTCTTGGATTTTGACTCAATGGAGGAAATGAGAAGGAAACATGACAATCTATACATGGTGCTGGCCTTACGTGCCATGAATCCAAATTTTGATCATATTTGTGATCAAATTCTGACTGGTCAAGAAATTCCTTCAATGGATAGCCTCATGACACGTCTTCTTCATGTTCCCACCCTAAGGAAGATTGGAACTCACTTGAGCATTTTGAAACTTCAGCAATGGTGTCTACTAGAGGAAGAGGGGGTCGTGGGAATCGTGGTGGTGCTGCTGGTAGAAACACAAATTCAGACCTTCGATGCTCACGTTGTAAGAAGTGAGGCCACACCCAGGACAAATGCTACTACATAATTGGTTGACTTGATAAATCAGCAAATGTCACCAAATCAGAAACACTTGAACCTAAGTTTTTTGAAAAGGAGTTTCAAGAATACCTTTGATTGAAGTCCAATATCCAAGCTCAATCATCTTAAAGCCCAAGTACTTTAACCACTTGAGTTTCTCAATCTATGGATAGTCAAGGTCCATGGGTAATTGATTCAGGTGTTTTTAATCATATTTCCGGTAATGACTCTCTATTCACCTTTATGTCTCCTCCAAAATTTCCTCATCTGATCACCCTAGCAAATGGCACCAAAGTCGCCTCTAAAGGAGTTGGCAAAGCCTCCATTTCTTCTTCTTTTAACTTGGATCTAGTTCTTTCTATTCCTAATTGTCCTTTCAACTTAGTTTCTCTTAGTCAATTGACAAAATCATTAAATTATTTTGTAACATTTGATGTTGATTCCTTTGTTATACATGAACATGGTACAAGTCGGTTGATTGGTGTAGGACATGAATCCAGAGGTTTCTACTATCTTGAAACCAGTCCGTCTGACTTGTTTTGCATCCCCGTCTCCTAAACTTTTGCATGATCACTTAGGTCATCCACATTTATCAAAGTTGAAGAAAATGATCCCTAATCTCAACAAGCTTCAGAAGTGTTAGTCATGTCAATTAAGAAAACATTTAGGGCCCTTTTTTCCAAAGAGAACTGAAACAATATGTAACTTTGCTTTTTCCACTATTCACTCTGATATTTGGGGTCCAAGTCGTGCCACATCTTTTGGTTTCAAATATTTTTTTTACCTTTATTGATGAAAGATTGATCTAAACTTTTATCTACATTCATATCTTTCTTTAACGAAATTAAGACCCAGTTTCAAAAGGTAATTAAGATTCTCAAAAGTGATAATGATAATGCCAAAGTATATTTCTTCTCTAATCTTTCTTCATTTTTAACCACACAAGGCATTTTACATAAATCCACATGTCCACAAACACCAACAAAATGATATGGCATAAAGAAAAATTGACACTTAGTTGAAATTGCATGTACCTTATTGCTTGGTGCAAATGTTCATGTTCATCATTGGGGTGATGTCATCCTTACTACCTGTTTTTAAATTAATATAATCTTATCTTCATCTCTTAAGAATAAAATTCATTACTCAATTCTCTTTCCAAATGAACCCTTATTTCATGTCTTTCCTCGTTATTTTTGGTTATACTTGTTTTGTTCATGCTATTTCTCTAGGTTGGGACAAACTATCTGCAAGGGCCATTAAATGTGTTTTTCTTTGTTACTCTCGTCCACAAAAAGGATATTGTTGTTACTCAATAGACACTAGACGGTACTACATGTCTACAAATGTCACCTTCTTTGAACAAACTCCATTTTTCTCTTAAATGTAAGATTTCAATTCTATTCAACAAATTTTACCTATTCCATCACTTGATCCATTATTGTCTCCAGTTCATGAAATCCCTATTATGGACACAAGTCAAGCCACCTCTCTAACTAACCCTTCCAGTCCTTCTTCACCTCACACCACTTCATCACCTCATACTACTCACCAATATAAGACACAAAGAGAGTTATCTAGTCCTATGTCACATGGAAAGTCCTTTGCTTCATGTTTGTCACCTTCATCTATTCGTATAATGGTTCCAACAAATGATGACTCTAGGTGGCCAATTTTTCTTAGGAAAGGTATTTGATCTACCAGAAATTTCCATCCTATTTATAATTGTTTGAGCTATCACCGATTATATCCTTATTCTTCCTTTGTTTCATCCATATCACCTCTCACTATTCCTAAAAATATCCATGAAGCATTTGATCACCTAGGAAAGTAGTGATAGATGGGAACCAGTTCCCCTACCACCTAGGAAGAAGACAGTTGTAGATGAGTGTATGCTATTAAGGTTGTGCCTAATGGTGAAGTTAATTGCCTTAAGGCTCAATTGGTGACAAAAGGGTACACACATATATATGGTCTTGATTATGGTGATACCTTTTCTCTTGTGGCCAAACTCACCTCGGTCCGCCTATTCCTTTCTATGGTTGTCATTCGCCATTGGCCTTTCTATCAATTGGATATTAAAAATGCTTTCTTACATGGTGACCTGGAAGAAGAGATATACATGGAGCAACCCCTTGGGTTTGTTGCTCAAGGGGAATGTGGGTTAGTTTGTAAATTGTATTGATCTCTCTATGGCCTCAAACAATTTCCACGAGCTTGGTTTGGAAAATTGAGTCAAATTGTACAGGCTTTTGGATTGAAGCGTAGTGAAGCAAATCATTCAGTTTTCTTTTGTCACACTTCTCCAGGAAATTGTATTTATCTAATTGTCTATGTTGATGACATAGTGATTACATGGAATGATGCTGCTACAATTTGTCGACTGGAAAAGCACTTATTCAACCACTTTCAGACCAAAGACCTTGGGTGTCTAAAATACGTTCTTGGTATTAAGGTGGCTCAATCAAACAAAGGCATTTTATTTCTCAAAGTATGCTTTAGATATCTTAAAAGAAATAGGCATGATTGAGCGCATGCTCCTCACACTGATCATTGGAATGTTGTAATTCACATTCTTAGGTACATTAATAAAAAGGCTCTAGGATAGGGATTATTGTATGAAGTCAAGGGAAACACCCATGTTACTGGATATTGTGATGCTGATTGGGCAAGCTCTCCTATAGACAATCGCCCTACTACTGGATATTGTGTATTCATAGGAGGAAATTTGATTTCATGGAAGAGCAAGAAACAAAATGTTGTTGCTCGATCTAGTGTAGAAGCTAACTATAAGGCCATGGCTTTAGCTACTTGTGAGTTGATGTGGGTCTAACAACTCCTCCAGGAACTTAAATTTTGTGAAGTGTAGCAAATGCAATTATATTGTGATAATCATGCAGCACTTCATATTGCTTCTAATCCAGTACTCCATGAAAGAATCAAATACATAGAAATTGAATGTCACTTTTTTCGAGAAAAGTTGTTGGCTAAGGAAATTAGTACTGAAAAAATTAGCTTTAATGATCAATTGCAAATATTTTGACTAAGTCATTGAGGGGACCTAGGATTCAATTTTTATGCTCCAAGCTTGGAGCATAAGATTTATATGCTTCAGTTTGAAGGGGTTTTTTGAATTTTTGTATTTTCTATGTTTTGAGTTTTTTGTAAAAGTTTCCTTTGTAAGCTAAGTGTGTATATATATAAAGAGAAGCTGAGTGTTGAGAAACTACTCAAGCATTTCATCCAAAAGCATCTCTTATTATATTCAAGTAACATATTAGTTGTGCATTAAATTTTCCTTTGAGTTTGTATCTTTTTGTCACATACTACACTTAAAGAACTTCTCCACTCCACCCATATCAAGTTTAAACTTTATGCACTCTTAGTGAAAAATATACAAATTATCAACTTATTAGAAATTATTGTTAATATGACTTTTAAGAGTATCTCCAATGGGAGTACTTATGAGTTATTTAACTTTAAGTAACGAGGATTAACATTTTTTCCACTAGAGCAAATGAAATATTGTTGCTTATATAAGCAATTGTTGTTTAACAAATTTATACCATAAATAAAATATTTTTCAAGTATTATAAGATCTGTAAAATTAAGTTAAGCATTCACTTCAATAACCTTATAACCTTAACATTAGAATGTTTAAATCTATGTAAAATTATAAGACTCATAAAATTATGATAAACAATCAATTTAAACAATTATACATTGTAGATACTCTAAATAAATTATAATAAAAGTTAATAAATTTATCATATATATCAATTTGTGATTGGAGGACAAAGTATGCAATGTAGGTTAGCTTTTTTTGCGTATACTAATTTGCATTTACTTTCATTTCTTCATTATTTATAGTATATAAAAATGGTTCAATCATCACTTACACTTGTACGTGTCACCTTCATGAGTGTAGGCTAACTTTTTTTTTTTTCATTTTTTTTCACGGCACCTACTCCTTTGTTTTTTTTCCCCGACCTTGCAAACCACGGCTGGGACTTTCTAATTTGAATAATAGATGTTAGATACTTAAATCTTCTAAATTGGTAAGGTATTATATCCAACAAGTTTTGCCATTATATTCCATGTACAATATTTTACTTAGGCAAAATTCATGAGTTTCCAATGCCTGTATGCACATTTCCAACTTCAGTATTTCTCGTCTCTCTTAACTATAATTTTACCATTCACAAAAATTATGCATCATATTACAAACTTCTAGATATGTTTCACTGTTCAGGGAACATGTATAAGACTAAGGTAAAGAGTTAAAAGCTCAAATCGACCCTTAGTACAATCTTATGATCATAGGAAAGTTGCGTTCTCATTTCCCACCACAATTGTGCCCGTGTCCCTCATTCATCCCTTACACAATGTCTTAGATCTTTTCTTAGATCTGACTTCTTCCTCTCATACTCTTCTCGAAAACTTGCAAGCTTAGCATTTACAATTTCTTCCAAAGACTTTGATCCCACGGCTTTTTATATACGAGCTGGATTTCCAACCCGCACAATATTTAATCCGACATTTGAAAGCTTTTCAACCCTGTTATCAACAGCTGCATTAGTAGGTGCTGTAACAAGAACCCTTTCACCTTGCTGAACAGCACATGCTATAAGTTGCTTGAGCAAACCAGTCTAGCCTGTACCAGGAGGGCCTTGGATAACCAATACAGGCCTCTTTTTATTCAAACCCATTGCAATTCCTCTCCGCTGAGAATCATCAAAGGTTTCATTTCCTAATCTTGCATCCAATTTTTCTTCTGCCCAATCAACCAATTGATTTTTCTCAAGCCATGCAACATCTTCCCCATCTCCAAACAGTGTAGAAACAACAGAAATTGAAGGATTCTTCTTTCGTAAACCATTCTGCTGAAGCAGCATTAAAGCTTCACAGTTGCGCTGGAAAAGTCATAAGCTTATTAAAAGATACATATTTACATATAAAATCAATGAGCTAAGGAGTAAAATTTCAATGAAATTAACAAATAGAACCATCACAGTCAAATTATCTTAACCTGTTTAAAATTGATCACCATAATGCAAAATTATTTTTAGCAGAAAAAGTAGGTGCTGGGTAGTTAACACTTTTTAACATCCCTATCTCTGTCCTTTCTATAGCAAGTGGCAGAATGATGCAACCACATGATATATTTTACCCAACAAAATAAAAAAGCTGATAATGTGTGTTTTATTAACAGAATAGGGTGATGCAAAACAAATAAAAAGTAAGATATAACAGTAGTTGCAAGCAACAAATTATCCAATATAAAATATAGTTGTTGAAATTATAGGATTTTAGGCATTGAGGGAGGAAAAGGAGAGAATAGAAATGGAGTATTCTGAAATTAATATTTGATTATATATGGCTTGATGCATCACAAAATATATAGCACTGAGCTTTATATTTGTACTAAACTCATAACATGAATTAACGAGGAAATAAATGATGGAAATATAAGGAAATATGAAAATCAATCCCAGGAGATAATCTAAGATATTTTAAATTACTGTTTAGGCAAGATCAAGATATTATAAGTTATTTTTCATGTATTCTAACAAAAGTAACTGAAGGATAGTAACTTTACAAATTATTTCATGGTCAAAAGGACAGATAGCCTAATCACAACGCAGTCGATGTGCTACTTTGAAGTAACCAATTACAATTTCTTCAGGAAAAGAAAAATAATTAATCACACACACTTGTTAATCATGAAATCATGACTTAAAACTACAGACAACGTCTTTAAATATCTTACCACTAACACATGCTTCCCAATTATTAACAGAAATGTTGACAGCAATAAATCCACTACAGTTCTCCAGTTCAACCTTTTTGTTTGTTCCAAACAAAATGTTAAGGGTTCAATACATACTCCGGCTATAACCAGGATCCTTACGGACCTGATTATGACTCATCAGATCTCTTACAACACGTGCATCATCCCACCTTCCCAAAGAAGAATACATGTTGGCAAGAAGCACATAAGAGGCAGAATTCTGTGGGTCCAGTCGATAGAGTTCCTCAGCTGCTCTTTTTGCTAAGCTCAAGTTAGCATGAATACGGCATGAGCTTAGCACAACCTCCCATACAACTGCATCATCTTTACATGGCATGGTATCTAGAATGACTTCCACTTCATTGAATCGCCCTGCTCAGCTCAGACAATATATGATGCAAGTATAATGAGCCACCTTTGGCACCACTCCATATTTTTGCAGCATGGCATTGAATATTTCAAGTCCTTCATTAACCAATGCCGAGTGGCTGCTACAAGCAGTTAACACAGCAACATAAGTAATATCGTCAGGTCTCTCACCAGATGAAATCATGTCATTATAAAGGCACAAAGCATTGTGACCATCTCCATTCTGTGCATAACCATGTATCATTTCATTCCACGTAACAATATTTCTACCAGGCATCACATCAAAGAAACATCTTGCCCCGTGTACATCACCACATTGACAATACATTTCTATAAGAGAACTCCCCACAAATATGTCATCTAGAAAACCATCTTTTATGATCTGAGCATGAAACTGCTGACCTTGAAATAAGGAAGAAAGTTTTGCACAAGAGCTCACTACGGTAGCAAAAGAAACCTCAGAAGGGAAGAAGCCAAGTTGTCGCATCTTTTTGAAGAAAGACAAGGCATCTTGTTCAAGAGAATTAATTGAGAACCCTGTTAACATTGAGTTCCAACACTCAACATCCAGTTCAGGCAGTTTACTGAACACATGCTTAGACAACTCCATTTTCCCACATTTTGAGTACACATTAATAAGGCTGCTGGCAACATAGACATCATCATAAAATCCAAATTTTTTAGATGCTGCATGAACCTCTTTTCCAGCCTCAAGAAATCCCAACTCAGCACATGAACTGAGAATAATGGCCAAAGTAATCCAATCACGATGTTGGCACTGAAACTGCATTTTTCTGAACAGTTCTACTGCCTCTCTATGATCCGCATTCTGATTATAGCCGGAGAGTATAGCATTCCATGTAGTCAAACTAGGGCATGGCATGCAGTCAAATATTTGACGCCCGGTTCTAACATCCCCGGACTTGACACACGCTGTCAGCATGTTAATATAAGTAACATCATCTGGTTCATATCCATCAGACTGCATTCTCTGAAGATACTCTGCAGCTTTCCCACTGTTACATCTGTTCACATACCCAGCTATCATTATATTCCATGAAACAACACTGCCGATTCAAATTAACAAAAACCTTCTCAGCACTATCCATGTCCCCGATTTTCGCATACATATCAAGCAATGAGTTGCAGAGATGGAGGTCTCTCTCAAATCCCAGTTTAACTAATAGTGTGTGCATTTGTTTTCCTTGTGCATTAGTTGAGATCCCATGACACAGACCAACATCCCTTTCCCCTTTAGCACAAACACCCAACATGCTGGACAATGACACAGAATCAACACGAATCCCTTTTCTCAACATGAGTCGAAACAATTCAGCAGCTTCCTTGATTTGATCAGTCTGTGCTAATCCACCCATCATGGTAGTAAAAGTAACCTCATTAGGCTCAGGAATGTCCCTAAAAACACAAAGCGCATCTGCATTAAGCCCACACTTAGCATACATGCACAAAAGAGCATTAACGACATATATATTACGATAGAGGTATAAATAGATGGGGGCAGGTGTATAATAGAAGAAAGGT
>CM023950.1:17975-34946 GCA_013407115.1 Glycine latifolia
AACTGCATTGTGATCAATAAAATTTCATCATTTTCTTCATTCTCTGGTCTGGTCCAGTTCTTATCATATTACTTTCAAGATCAACCTTGATCACAACCCCATGAATTCTCCTGCCACAGTCTGCATCCAACAAAGAACCACAAGCACTAAAAACAGTAGCGAATGTTATATGAGAGGGTTTAACTCCATCCAGCATCACTGAATCATAGGTATCCAGTGCTTGGCATTCATAACCACATCGTACCATGGTGTTGATCAAAGTGTTGAGTGAGACGGTGTTCCTCTGAGGCATTTGCAGGAAGAGACGGCCCACGTATTGCAAATTAAGGGCTTTGCAATAAGCGGCCAAAATGGCGTTCCAGGAAAAGATGTTTTTGTGAGGAATGTTGTCGAACACGTGGCGAGCAGAAGCAATGTGGTCGCATTTGGAATAGAGTTCAATGAAGTGGTTGCAGAGAAAGGTGTTGGAGAAAAGGGCGAGACAGAAGAGTTGAGCGTGAACAACCTTGCCGGATAAATGGGCTTTGTTAGTGATGCAGTGTTGCACTAGATTTGCCAACTTGCTTTTTTCCATCAAAACACCACGTCGGAGGTGGTGACTCTGTTTTTGTTTGGTTACAAAATTACGCAGCCTCAAATCAAGAGCACGGCGATGGCACTAATAGATAGTTGTGCCACCAAATATGGTGCAAGAAATCTATATGCTCTATTGTCGTTGTTAAGTTCCAAAAAAGTTCAGAACATTATTTCCAATATTTCTACTTATTGGAAATATGAATAAATTACCAGTCAGGTCAATGGCTGGTACGAAGTTTCGACCATCAAATAACTGAATTGTAACCTTCCAATCACGATCAATGAACAGATGTTACTCAATCCCTGAAACCTCAATCCAGAAATAAAATCAGAATCCCACACACAAAATGCAAGTAAAATTAAATAAACAACGCAGAAATTAATGATTAAGAAAAATCCAGTCCGAATCCAGAAAGTACATAACCAATTACGAATCCTTAATTATCAACAACAGTAGCTAATAATTGTTTAATTAAAAAGGGAAAGAAAGGGGGGGAGGGGGGGGGGAACAATATCCCAAACTAGGGTTGGCAAAGTCGACTAACCCACCAAAAATGGGTCGGGCTGACCCTAGCCTACCAAAAACATGGGCCGGGCCGGGCCCGGTCACTTTTGCAAAGTGGGCTGGAAATGTTAGGCCACCCCACTTTAAGGTGGGCCAGCGGACCAGCTTACCTAAAAAATAAAAAAGTTAATTTTTTTTAAAAAGACAAAAAAAAATTTTAAAAAATACAAATGTAATTAGTTTATGCTGAAAATTAATAATAAATTCATGCCTGCAATCATTTTAATCACTCAACAGAAAATCAATTTAAAACAACAAAAAGAATAAAATACCAGCCACTAAACAGTTAATTATAAGGTGAAAGAATGATCATTAATTCATATAGAGAAGGTAACTTGAAGATGCAGGAAACAACAATCAAATTAAATTGTAACATTAAACAATAACCACACAGACTTGATGCGGTTCCACAATTACTTAGTTCACATGCTGTCAAACAATATTTTACATGGTACATGTATATCTAGTAAAATATTTAACTAGTCAAATATTTGATAACCAACCACATCGTAAAAAAACAAAAAATCAGCTTGCCTTGCTGGTAAAAATTCCATCATTCCGATGAAAAAAAGATAAGGACACCTCTAAACTGAGTAATCCACATTAAAGAACTTTCACTATCATAATTGGTACACATTTTTTTTCCTTCCCTTTCCAGTTTCCAGACAGTTTAAAGGTCAAATAAAAATAGGATGTGAATGATGATAAGCGTGAGAAAGGGACACCAAAGGAAAAAAAAAAAGAAGAAAGGCATGCATGGACCGTGTTACCGTGTAGCAGAAAGGATTACAAAGGAATAAAATAAAAAGCAATAAATTGAAGGAGTAACCGAGTAACAAACGAAAGGTACCTGGTGGTGGTGGTGGTGGTGGTTGGTGGCGGACTGGCGGTGCTTAAGCGCCTTCTGAAGTTCTGATGGCTCTGGTCTTCTTCTTGGGACGCAGATCCAAAACAAAGGAGCGTATTCCCTCAACGGCCAACGCTGCCTTTTGCTTCTGGGACGGAGATGCCGGCGGTGCGGGTGCGGTGCTATAATATTGTTAATGATATAATAATAATAATGGTAGATAAAATAAAACTTAGTATTCCTCGTATTTTCGTTGTCCGACAATTTATGATCATAGGAAAGTTGCGTTCTCATTTCCCATCACATTTGTGCCTGTGTCCCTCATTCATCTCTTCAATCCTTAGTGGCAGAGGGAAGAAGGAAAAAGAAAACATTTTTTTTTGAACTTGTGACAATTAAAAACTAAAAAACTGTCAAAAAAATTTAGTGATTTTACACGGTTTCAATTTTGTGACAAATTTAAAATATTTGTATGTAACAAAATTAAGCCACTTTAGATGGCGAGAACCAAATGGTTGCCACTATAAGAACCAAAATACCAAAGTTGTCTAAACTTTTTTTACAATTTTACACCATTTAATTTGATGGTTGAGATTTACTATTTTTTTAAAATAATTTTTCTTTAAAAATATTTACTATTTTTCTTTGACTTTTATTTTGATAAGACCAGGGCAAGTTTATCATCCTAGCCTGCGTCATCATTTACAATATTAATCATTGATTTGCAATTCATGGAAAATATATTAATAACATGTTTGGACCGAGCAGTAAAAAAAAATCACGTTTGGACTATGGCTATGTTTGGATTGATGGAGAGAGATGAAACGAATTAACATGGAATGGGATGGAACAGAATAAAATTCTCATTCTATTATTTGGATATATTTTAATGAAATGGAACAAAATTTTTACTCTATTGTTTAGAAAATAAAAAGAAAAGAGTAAATAATTATTTCATTCTCATATTATCTTAATTTTAGAAGAAAAAAATTGAAATATTATCTTTAATTTCTAAACAAAATCCTTTAACTATACAATTTGAAAAAGAGTCAGAAGAAATGGTTCGATCCTCTTATTTTAATTTTTGGAACGGAGAGATCCATGAATCAGGAATAGATGAAGAGAAGTTTTTATTTTTTAAAGAAAAAAACGGCCATTTTTTTCAAAATGTCATCTATTTATCTATACGTCCTGTGTTTTCTGGAATCGCTTAATCACTCTCAATATCATCTTTGATTGTGTGCAATCCATGTCAAGGTATCAAATTTTCATATTAAATCTACGTAACTTCCATGTATTTAGTTGTTGAGTGTGTGTGCTGCAAGATAAAGAGGAACGGGAAGGAGAATAAGAAATTAAGAATGCCCACTAAATAAAACACTGAAAATGTAACTGGCATGAATGAGAGGACAAGCCACCACGTGGAGCAAAACCATTATAACCATCATGTTGAGAGAAAATATCGTTTCATTGCATACACCCCAATTTGGTGGGAAAGGAAGTACGCTAAATATGATGGGACTGGATGGAATGGGTTCCATCACTCTTAACTATAAACTTCTTAAAATCACACTGACATATGAAACCTCATTCGAGATATGAAATCAAACATGCTATAAATGTATCACGTCATATACCAATTTTGGGGTTTCTATGAACTTTTCTGTACTTGATACGCTACACAATTTTTAATTTATGAATTGCTATACAACTATACAAGTTTTGACCACATGAAAGAAAAAACCTATCCATCCCACCGCCCACACCCAAAAGATCCTCCCTTTTCCCCCCCAAAAAAATCCCCATAGACAATTATTTTAAATTTGTTTCATGCTACTGTTGCACACTAATTAATGGAAGGTAATATTGGATTCATCCCAAGTCCATATCCTCCAAAACTACCTGGTTCTGCATGCTTCACCCTACCAAAGTGTCTAATATGACGCAGAAGCCTTGCTAAGAAGGTATTGTGGCATATAGTGGAGCTGTCACAGACCAAAGCTAAATGTTTGCGTGCTCTTGTGATGGCAACATTGATTCTTCTGCTATCCCCGAGGAATCCAACAGCTCCCAATGTGTTTGACCGTACCTATTTTATTATTATTATTTTTAAAAAGGGAAAAATATGTCAGTTCATGTGGAAGACCAGTACTAGATAAATATTTCAACAAAGTGTTTTCCAAAATCAGAATCTCCTTGATGGACCACGTATCTCAGGATTTGATGGTTCCATAATCAAACTTGTAGTAATTGATATTGATCATGTTATCTCATCAAACATTAAATAACTTTACATAACCACCCAATTGCATAAGTTAATTATAAACAAGTAAAAGTTAGACGTAGTGAATTAGAAGAGGACATCATGGAAGCAAACATAGTGAAAGTATCAATGTTTAAGGAGCGAGTACACACCTTGACAACTTTAACCTTCAGAAAATGTTAGTCATTGAAATATAATCGAAGTTTCTATTGACCAAGTGAATAAATGTTTGATCCTTGTTATCCCTATTCTTCTAATCATAATAAAATTAAAAAATTTACCCTTAGGTAAAGTGGGTCTATGTCCATGTTTCAAGCCCAAAAATCTCTTGCATGAGGGGGTACATGAGAAATTAAAACCATTCTTTTAAAGTGGTGATCAAAATAAACTATGAGGACTAAATGACACTTTCGATTGAAATAGGATGGAAAGGGCTTTATTTGACTGGCTTCAACTTAAATTAAGGTTGTATTGCTATAATATTTGAACTTGCTCATGTTATCCGGAGATGATACCTTAATGACATTTTGCAAACATTCATTTTTTAATCAAGTAATAAATTTATTTACTTATCAACCAGAAATTTGTTGAAATGATGGATCAAAAGATTAGATTTGGATCATACCATGGATAAAATTACTGCATCAGCTTCCCGACCTTGAAAACTGTCAATGGTCGCAACCTCAGTACCTGCTGCTTCTGGAAATTCATCAAGCTTGTCCCTCAAAAGTTGTACCTGAGCAACATAAGGGGATTGCACTGCAATAGCAGTTGGGCTAACACCTGCATTTCCAATTCAAATTAACAAGGAAAATCTTACATCAGCAAACACAAATGCAACTAAGTTGCATCACAAGATTTCAAAACTTCTAAAGACTGAACTTATTTTGCAAAAGTATGATATGCAGTAATATCTTTTTTCTTTTTTTCTTGGATTGATATTACTATGCTCAAATATATATTGAGGGGATTGCACTACAATAACATAGCGGTGAGGTAAACGCCCACATTTCAGATTCAAATTAATTAACCAGAAAATCTTACATCAGCAAACACAAAACAAGGTGTCAAGACTTTGAAAGACTGAGAACTTGCATTGCAAAAATATGATAACTAAATTCATAGTAATGATTCATCATGCTTTCAATTGCTTAAATGTATAAGATGCAAGAATTGTACTGTTCACAGTTTAAAGCAGATGAGAAACACAGATTAGTAGTGTCAAGCTAAACACTACAATTCCCTGTTGCAGTTACTTGTAAATGAAACAAGAAACGTGTCAAAATCTTAATTTTGACATCCTCAACATACATGTCAAGACAGTTAAGTTTAGGAGGAGACATCAAGGCATGGATAAACCAAACCAAAACCAAACCACATACCCCATTGCCCGGAGGCTCCACGCTATGTGCAGGTAAGGAAGAGGGATATTGTACGCAGCTTTACCCTTGCATATGCAAAAAGGCTGTTTCCGAATTCGAACCCATGACCAACAAGTCACCAAGACACAACTTTACCGCTGTGTCAATATGAAAAGAACAGACTAATGCACCAAGGTATGGACACCAAACATGGCTACACCGGTTCCACCTTAAGGTGTCAGTGGTGCCACTGCCAAACATGGCCATATGTGTCCATTCACTATAGTATTTGGGCTTGGGGAGGGCGGGGGGGTGACATTGTCTGCCTGTTATATCCTTCAGTCTTTGGTAATTTTGTTTTGTTCTTACAAGTTCTTGTTAATAATACCACAAAACATTCACAAGGGAAAATGTTTTATGTTGCCAAAAGGAAAACCTTCTAAGAGTCAAATATGATTACCAGCATAGATTAAGGAAAATACATGCTGCAAAACTATCTCAGCTTCTCCTTCGTTATAAAGTGAGCCTGTTCCAGCCGGGTCTAGATGCTCTTCGCAACCAACTGACAGACTTCCATATGGCATTCTAGTATCTAGCAATAGCAGTGGGCATTGTGTTATCCAAGTAGGCTGCAATGCAAAAACAGCAAGGTCAAACTTTCCATTCATGTAATAAGAATTAGTAATAATAAAAGTAAATGGAGAAATACAGATAAAAATATCAATATATAATCACATACATCCCTGAGTCACTAGATAGCTAACACAATATATGACAAAAGCTAAGGTCTGAAATTAAAGACCAGCAATATAAAACTAGTAACAGGAATAAGGTCTGAGATACTTTAATTAGGACAAGATGTAAATAGAAACCTTCACTTAAATGAAAATGGAGATATCATTGATGGGCATAATACCTTAACAAAAGGAGAGTCCACTAGAAGATGAGAAAAGACAGTCTCAGAGGACTTCAATAATCCACCGTACATCTCCTTTGAAGCCCAACTAGCAATTGCATCATTCATACGGTATTGTGTTGTTAACCTAGTGGTGAGAATCCCTTCATGCAAAGTTGTGGCTCTCTCCAGTAGAGATATTCCTAGACCACCTTCTAAGGCCTTTCTAGATAATATGACAGGAGCAAGTTGGCATTGATCACCAGCAAGAATACAGCGCTTTCCCTGCAATATAGGAATCCAGCAAGAGGGTTCAATTGCCTGTCCAGCTTCATCTATGACAACCAAGTCAAAAGTATCCAGCCTTCGAATCAAAGGGTCAGCTGCTCCAGTATTAGTGGCAAGCACAATCTGAGCACTAGATAGAACTTCAATTACAGTCTGCTTTTCCTTTTTCTTCAGTGACCTTCCCAGCTGCTTCAGAAGTTGGCGTATGCCTGAAGCTAGTGAATCATCCCTTAAACAATGTCTTAGATCTTTTCTTAGATCTGACTTCTTCCTCTCATACTCTTCTCGAAAACTTGCAAGCTTAGCATTTACAATTTCTTCCAAAGACTTTGATCCCACTGTTTTTGATATACGAGCTGGATTTCCAACCCGCACAATATTTAATCCGACATTTGAAAGCTTTTCAACCATGTTATCAATAGCTGCATTAGTAGGTGCTGTAACAAGAACCCTTTCACCTTGCTGAACAGCACATGCTATAAGTTGCTTGAGCAAACCAGTCTTGCCTGTACCAGGAGGGCCTTGGATAACCAATACAGGCCTCTTTTTATTCAAACCCATTGCAATTGCTCTCCGCTGAGAATCATCAAAGGTTTCATTTCCAAATCTTGCATCCAATTTTTCTTCTGCCCAGTCAACCAATTGATTTTTCTCAAGCCATGCAACATCTTCCCCATCTCCAAACAGTGTAGCAACAACAGAAATTGAAGGATTCTTCTTTCGTAAACCATTCTTCTGAAGCAGCATTAAAGCTTCACAGTTGCGCTGGAAAAGTCATAAGCTTATTAAAAGATGCATATTTACATACAAAATCAATGAGCTAAGGAGTAAAATTTCAATGAAATTAACAAATAGAACCATCACAGTCAAATTATCTTAACCTGTTTAAAACTGATCACCATAATGCAAAATTATTTTTAGCAGAAAAAGTAGGTGCTGGGTAGTTAACACTTTTTAACATCCCTATGTCTGTCCTTTCTATAGCAAGTGGCAGAATGATGCAACCACATGATATATTTTACCCAACAAAATAAAAAAGCTAATAATGTGTGTTTTATTAACAGAATAGGGTGATGCAAAACAAATAAAAAGTAAGATATAACAGCAGTTGCAAGCAACAAATTATCCAATATAAAATATAGTTGTTGAAATAATAGGATTTTAGGCATTGAGGGAGGAAAAGGAGAGAATAGAAATGGAGTATTCTGAAATTAATAATTGATTATATATGGCATGATGCATCACAAAATATATGGTACTGAGCTTTATATTAGTACTAAACTCATAACATGAATTAATGAGGAAATAAATGATGGAAATATAAGGAAATATGAAAATCAATCCCAGGAGATAATCTAAGATATTTTAAATTACTGTTAAGACAAGATCAAGATATTATAAGTTATTTTTCATGCATTCTAACAAAAGTAACTGAAGGATAGTAACTTTACAAATTATTTCATGGTCAAAAGGACAGATAGACTGATCACAATGCAGTCGATGTGCTACTTTGAAGTAACCGATTACAATTTCTTCAGGAAAAGAAAAATAATTAATCACATACACTTTTTAATCATGAAATCATGATTTAAAACTACGTACAACGTCTTTAAATATCTTACCACTAACACACGCTTCCCAATTATTAACAGAAATGTTGACAGCAATAAATCCACTACAGTTCTCCAGTTCAACCTTTTTGTTTGGATGTTAAGGGTTCAATACATACTCATGTATGATGATTACGAGAGATCAATATATTATTTTAGAACAGAATACCTAAATATTGTTCGTACATGACATCAGCATTTCCTTAACCCTAGAGCACCTTGGCAAGGTAGAGATGACTGCTATAACATGTCTAAAATTTAACTTAAGTAGCTCATAGAATTTCTAAAATAAAAGGAGATGTACATGATATTTTCATAACCTCGGAGAAGACCTATGTAATATAAATAGGAAAACTAGAATCAGTTAATGTCAACAGCCAAGCAGATAAAGAGAGCAAAGTTCTTATGATAAAAGTGCTCAGAGGGGATAGTTTTTCTATCTTGTCAACTGTCAACATGTAACATCAATTTTCTAGCAGTAAAGAAGTTGTGCTTAATAGTTTAGACTCTTGGATTATGAAAGAAAAATGCATACTGACAGTTTATAGTATATATGCTTATAATTATCGGACTTGTCCACCTTCCTAATCAAAATAGTTGAATTAACTAATTAATAGTTGACCATATATTTTTTCTTTTTCCTTAGATACCATTGATTTTATTTTACTGTACTTGACTAAACACAAATAGTGGACACTCATTACACCCTGATTTGGGGCTACGCAAAACTTCTTAGTTTCAACATTTATAGAATTCATGGCACCCTTTCACAATTTTTTCACAAATGTTTCTTGGAGCCACAAAAGTTTTGTATGAATGCAAGAAAGAAAAATGCTAGCAATGCACTCTTTTGAACACACTCTATTATTGGCTAAAACTTATTGGAAATCACAAATTTTTGTGAGCTCCACTTCTTATTTAACGAATCTCTCATGATTTTGTAGTTTTCAATCAAGTTTAACCAATGAAAGAGAGTGTGTTAAATAGTGAATTGTTAGCAACACTCATGCAAGAAATAACATGATAGATTACAATACCTCATAGGTAAGTGTATCAGCCAGTCCTTGAATACGGTCAATGCGCACGCTCTTACCAAATAGTTTAGAGAATGTAGGATCACCATGGCGTGACTCTAAAGCAACTGTAATACTATAGCCATCATCCCCAAAACTGTTCACAAATCCTTGTATGCAAGAAGTTGTAATTGCACCTGTGCTGTCATATGTTCTCACACAAACCATGTCTCCAGGTGAAAGAGCGGTAGGTGGTAACCGGTGGTTCCCTTCAACCTTGAATAACACCAAATGCATTCCCCCAAGTCCTGTTTACCCAATGAAATATGACCATATCAGGCACACTGGACTTAGCTACTCATCCTTACTGAAGAAGCTTTTTAAAAGTTACAAAAATTAGCAACCTATGCATGCATTCCATCAATTAAGACCAAATTCTTATACATCATATAGATTTTTGAATTAGGGTATATGACTTACAGTATAGACATCCAATAGACCACATTGTAATTATGATTTACATTCTAAACCTAGATGAGTCAAGGTTCATCTAGGTCTAAGTCTACCTTCCAGGTGTATCAACTTTCTAATATAAGTAATATATAGTTTAACCCAATATTAGATGCAGTAAATCAGTGCAGAAATATCTATCTATCTATCCATTAAAGGCTCTATTATAAAATATAGATCAATGTATTAATTGACTGAAAAGGAATTTGGATAAATGAATTTAATGTTAAACATTACTTACTTCCTCCATAATCATTTGTAAAATTCTTAAATTTTTAGTATTGATATTCATAAGTGAATACTGAATACAAAGATTTTACAAAGCAATGTGTCATAAACAGATGTAATGTACTCCCTCCAGACTCAAGTATAAGCAAAATTAACTAATATTTATGCTAATTAAGAAAATTAGTTAATATCATTTAATTCTACTAATCACATTTAGTTTTTTTCCTGAAAATTGACCTTTATTGGAACTCTATATCAAGAATAAAGAGTCATTGGAAATAGAATCTCAATTAATTGAAGAGTATTTTGGGATGGTATCATTAAATAGGGTGAAAGTAGTTAAAACTTGCTTATATTTGAGTCCACCAAACCTTTTTTTTGTTGCTTATAATTGAGTGCAAATAGAGTATGTATTTAAGTATAAATTTGAGAATAAATATTAGAGTTGTTGTCGTTAAGAGAGAGAGAAGACACATTTGTAGAAAACTGTGCTTCTATTAAATAGCAATGATCCTAATTACTAAAGTAAAATTTCATTGGTTATTCCTATGCGATGAACCTAGACATTATTTACATAGTAACAATTGACACTCCCTCTCAAGCTAGAGCATATAGGTCATATGCATCAAGCTTATTACAATTATGTATTTTATTTGAGTCTTCTTTTCATTTCATCTACAGAGTCATGTATTAGGAACTTCTTTAATTATTCAACAGCAGCTTTGGCTTTGGCTATGTGTAACATTATATTGTGGTTAGTTTGTTTGAGAGAAAATGCACGGTTTGTTGAATCAAACAAACTCTGGATGTCATTAGCAAAAATATCCTGAGCATTTTTCCAAAAAAGAACAAGTCTTGAAGGATCTGAGTATTCCCAACATATCAGGTTCTACCGATTGCCATAAAACAGCGCACAGTTGGAAGTCAAGTGTCTTCCACTGATTTCTGCTCTCTGCCGGAATTTGACTAGCTTCTTTCTCCAAATGATCATGGTGCCCTTGACCAAGGAACCATAACTCAACCGAGGCAGACCAAGATAGATAATTTTTCCAGTTGAGTTTTTGAGTAGTAATAGTGGGAGTTCCAGAGAGAGGAGGAGTAGAAGTGAGAGTGGAATTTGTAGATGTCCTTTTGAGAAATCAAGGGCAAGTATCTAGTAATAGATGTGTAACACAAAACCTGAGGAAACAAATATAGGCCAAGGGACGGAGGTGTACAGACCCACTGTCCAAACAACACCAAAACGACGATCTGAGGGTTGAAACAGAGCAGGGAGAGGCCGATGACAAAAACCCACGTGTCGCGTAGGAGTTCCGGTGACTGGAGACGGGCGCGTGGGATGCACGTGCCTGAGAATGACACATGGAGAAGTGGCGCATGGGAGTGCGTGTTGAGGTTTCTGACTTCGAAACCTCCGGGGTTGGGACACGCTGAAAGAGACAACCTAGATCTGGATATCATCAGAGATAGATGCAGCAGTGGACAGCAGCACCGGCGATGGTGGTCGGTGGCACTGGTGACGATGGCCAACGATACACAGAGACAGAAGCACAAAGCAAGATCGTCCCACTCTGATACCATCTTGAAATGTTTTAGTATGAAAATATGCACACAAAAAGGATCCTCAGCATTAGTTTGCTAAGAGATGTGTATATATGAGAATTGACAGATAGGAAAAAAATAGTTCATGATGAAGGCTACAACCTAGCCTAGGGTGACAAGTTACAGGACAGCTTCTAAGAGCTTCTACAACAAGCAATAAAACACTACAAGCTTCTACAACAAGCTAGAAATATAAAACATTAATAAAACATTATCAAACAACAACTTTAACAGTAATGATTTCAGATAAAATCTTCTCTCTAATGAAATAACAATCAATGTCCCACTAAGCTGTTAAACCATAATGCTAAATCAATCAAGCCAAACCCTAAGGTATTGTTTATAGATATGACAAACTAGTCCAATAGACCCCCCTTGAGTAACAAATCAAGTTTCTCCATATAAAACTCATTGTCAAGATCACCATGGAGAAAAGCATTCTTGAATCATGAATATCTAGTTAATGGAGTAACAGCCATGGACAAAAACAGGCAAATTGAAGCCATTTGTTCCACAGGAAAATTGACAAAGATATACCTAGATGGGATAAATAGAGATCAGTGGTTCTAAACATGGGACATCTCTAGTGGGATTAACCTGACAGAGGCTAAATGAACACAAAGAAGTAAGACTGTAAAGATAAGCTTGAGTGGAGGAAGGAGACCCAAAGAAGGGAACTAACTTAAGAAACGTTAACATCAATTGTGATATAATATTGGCAGAGAGTAGGACAATAACAATGATGATCCGTTCAGAACTGATTGCAACCAAGAAAGACATATTTGAGAGACCAAGCACAATGTATATCAACACTAGGTCTAAGGTTATGAACAAACAGGTGGGCCTGGAGATAAAGGATGCCAACAAATGCAGAGACTAATGAGGAAATAACATAGTAAATAAAGTACTACAAATTAAGAATAGAAAAGGGCATTTAATAATGAGGTAGTAAGCAAAGCAATAAGAACAACTCCCCCCAAATAGAAAGAGACATGTCCATGAAGTGAATATTCAAGTGGTTTTAATTAAGCTGCCTATTTTTTGTATTTGGCAACCCTATTTTGCTGACAGGTATGATCACATAATGATTGGTGATGAATGGCAAGAGAAGCTATAAATGTTTGAAAGGACTAAGACAAATAATGACAAGCATGATCACTTTGCAAAATACAAATTGGAACACCAAATTATGTATTTATTTTATTATAAGAACAATTGAAAGAGAGAAACAACTTGGACTGATTTTCCATTAAAAACAACCGAGTACCATAAGAGTAAGCATTGATACAATCAACAAAATATTTGGACTCCAAAGTAGATGCACTACAGCTAGGACCCCAAACCTCAAAATGAACAAAAGAAAATGGAGATATAGCTCAATAACTGAATCGATTGGAAAACAAATTGCAAGTATGTTTCACCATGTTTGATATAGTCCGTGTCTAAAATATTAATGAATTTCCTATACTTTACCACACATTATAACTCATAAGCAAGTAAAAACTTCAACTTCTTTTATAGCACATGCAAACATAAAGGAAAGTCAATGTGCATTTGTCTGAATAAGTAAAACAGAAAGAGGAAAAGGAGAAGACCTCTAGAGGTACTGATGGCGTTTAAATTACAAATGGTGTCGCAGAGTTCTTGTTGAGGCTGGCTATGGCTAACCAAGAAATCAATCGGTTTTGAAGAATCAGAAGAATCATCTGGTTTAGGAACAGCATCCAATTCCTCCTGAGTAAACTCCAATTCAGCATCCCTTTCAATACGGAGTAGTTCTGACATGTGGGAGGTGAATTCATCAATCCTGTGCTGTATTGTTTTCACCTTTTCAAAGTCCATTCCTAAAACGCCTTGGACACTCTTGGGTTGCGTTATCTTTCTTACAACCGCCCTATGCTGAGCTGCAAATAAACCATAAGATAGTAAGACTCTCTTTTGAGTTAAAAAAAAAAAACTGATAGAAAAAAACCCCTCTTTCACAACATGGATCAAAGATATGAGATACATACAGAGACACAATCTAATGTGGTTCAGCACCTCTTGCTTACATCCACAGCAACATCTTAACAAATAAGATTACAAGATTCCTGAACAAACTTAAGAAAAACCCTCTCCATTACATAACCCTCTCTAACCTGCCTTCCGGTTGAGTGTTTCTTCTTCTCAACTCAATAACTTCAATTTATAGGGTGGTGATTGACTTCCAAAAGTTCTTTGAGTAAGCAGCTATTAATTGTTTTTCACAATTCCAATAGTCAATTTATTACATCTTGAATTAATTATTGAGAAATTAGGATTGATTTTCAGCCCGTGGGAGCAATGCAATATTGTAATATCATTTTGATTAAAAGGTGGGGAGAAATGAATAGAAACCTGAATTAGCGAGGTCCTTAAGCAGTTTCCAAGACTTGGTGTCCCGCCAGTCCTGAATGAAGGAGTCTCGGAGAACTTGGCGAAGCTCCCTCTGAAAATGGTCGAAAAGAGTGGGATAGTGCGTGCAGGCCTTCAAGCAGAGACCCTCGAGGCCAATGGGCATAGGAACAGCATTGAGATATGGCTGTGCCTGCATAATAAAGGTGACACCCGGTCCCATGCGCTCCCACAACTCAAACTCTCCCTCTGCTCCCTCTAACTCCGCTGCAGCTAAATCAGATGCCATCGCCCTCATGCTATCACGAATCCACTTCATCACACTCTTCCCGAGATCCTTCTTCCCAATAGGGTCTCCGTTCGCATGAATACCCTCCTCCACCTCCTGTTTGTCAACAGAGTCACTTCTACTCCTTCTTCTCCTCCTTCTGCTTTTGACATTAGTGGAGACCACCTTAGTTTCGCTGGTGTTAGTGGCGTTTCGAATTAGCCTATGGGTTCCAATACCAAATGAAGGAGGCAAAGAGAAACGCACACGTCCGGAGGCGGAAGCATTATTACAACGGAAGTGCTCACTTGCAGTTGCAGGTGGGAGTCTACCACAGAAGAAGCGAGTGAGCGCTGTTTCCATTACTCTACTTTACTGCTGCAATTCACAGCTTAGTCATTGAGGAATGATTTGTGGTTTTTTATTCGAGAAGCGGCAAGATGCCATCGTGGAGAATTTGAACCGCGAACTGCATTTGAGGCGAGGAAGGAAAGTCATTTTATTTACTATTTTCTTTTCATTTATGTGACGGAAGAAACTAAGGAGTGAGATTTTTAGTGAAAGCGAAAAGCATGAGAGAACAAATTGCAACGCGGCCAACCCAAGATCGCAGCTCTCACTCTGATTGGCTGCTCTGCGATTTTGTGGCGTGGCTGCCTTTAGCCCTTCTACTTCTTGCTCACGTGTTCCTTTCCCCTTCGCTTTTTTATTTCTTTCTTCTCTTCAATTTAATCTTCGCAAGCAAATGGCTATTATTTTTTTAATTAAGTATTTCTATGCTTTTTAAAACAAAAACAAATGGACATGATTAATTAGAAATGCGGACACGTATAATTGTCTACTATTTTCTCTTAACAATTTATTTGATTTTAATTCAGCCTATTTTATGTTTTTTATTTATTTTCTTTCTCCATTAATTATGTCATTCTTTTCTTTTTAGCTTTCAAGATTATTTCTTCTAAACTAAATGAATTAATTTTATTTACTTTGTGATTCCTTTACCATCTTATCTCTTAATTTCTGAAAATTGAATTTGACCCATTTAAAACCCAAAATTTTGCCGGCCTTTCTTCTTGTTTTACTTTTATTTACTCCTCTTTTTCCTTCTTCTAATTTTTACATTTTGGGCCATCTGGGCCTAACCTTTAGATACCCTTTTAGGCAATTACTTCCTGCACATTTTAATCTTTTTTGGGAAAACCTAATTTGAAATATAATTTTAATATTCTAGATGAAGGTGCAGGTAGCAAATCTGGAGGTGCAGGAATCAATTCTTATCCTTTATTCGTATCTTTCCTTTTCTCTGTCTTGGACCATTGCAACCCACTATGAAAATAGATAATAAAAAAATAAGGTAGTCGCTATTTCTATTCTTCCTTATTTCCAATACACTTTCCTTTTCTTATTTTGTAATTTTTTATCCCAAAATGCCCTGATTTCCATAAATTAATAAAAAGAGAAATAGGGTTCGTTCATTTGAGCAATTTTTCCTCTCAAGTTACAACAACACTGATTGTGATCATATACATTAAAAAAACAAAATTAACCAACTCCGAGTGGTCACTTTTTCAGCATTTGTGTAAAAAAAAACCACTTGTGGCTATGAAAGGTCACTTTCTCAGCATGGGGGTTGCATTACCTGCTATTACAACTAACCAATAAGAGATCCATTTGTTTCAAGTATCATTCTTCATGGGGAAAAAATACTATCAAAAAATAAATTAAACTTTTTGGAAAAAAGAAAAATTGTGCCTAAGAAATATAAGCATAGCTTCCATAACCAATCTTATCAAGACTCAAGAGAATGAGATCCAAGTTCCCAAATGCCTCTCTTTTGTCAATATTGCTCCAAAAAAAGACACACAAGACTGATCAGTAAAGGCATGCCAGGTTTTGCATCAAGATAGTGAAATACAACCAAAAATACCTCAACAGTAGAGTCATTGCATAAAAGAAAACCTTAAATAACTGATGCTAGAATGAGCTAATTTTCATCTTCAAAACCACAAAGTCACACAAGCTAAAGCCACTGCAAAATTTAATGGATCAAATCGCAAAATACCCAAATAATGTTTACATGGTATACCCTACCAATGGATTCATGTAACAATGAAAAAAAAAAGAAGGATTTTGCAATCTAAAATTTTTACTGTTCATTTGGGCATGTGATCAACCACATAACTTGCAACCCATAAATCACTCTAGAACAAAGTCAAATAAATATTTGAAAAGTTCTCCAATCCCCATCAACCAACAAAATAGAAATTAATAAAATAAAATCATCAGTAAGAAAATTGTTAAATAAAATTTGTTCACCTTAGTTGCTGTAAATCATTGCAAAGCACCCAAAAAATGAAGAACTTGTAGCCTACGGTGGTTAGCGAAAGTAAAAAAATGCAAATAATGTTTTTTTAATAAAAAATTACGATTTTGAGGTTGTTTGGAAACACAAATCTGGGGCAGGGAGTCACGTCCAGATTAGGCGTGTTACCCCCCTGAGTCACACCTAAATTGGGCGTGTTTCACACTACTAGAAAAATAGGTTTTAACATCGCTAGTTTAACATCGGTTA
>CM023950.1:44946-120910 GCA_013407115.1 Glycine latifolia
ATATTTTTTAATTTTATATTATTTTATTTAATATATTTTCTATATTTTTTAATATTATTTTATTTAATATAATTTCTAAATATTTATATGGTTTTGTTTAATATTTTTTGGATTTTTTATATAACTAATTTTTAATATAATATTTTATTTAAAATGCTTTCTATATTAAAAAATTATTTACAATATAAAAAAACAAAAATTTTCAATTTTTAAAAATCGGTCTCTATTTTAGTCGCTAACATTTTTTGCGACTAAATATTATGGTCGCAAACATTAAAAAAAATATATTATTACAAAACTTGTTAGCGATAGATTAGGTCACGCCCATTTTGGACGTGACTCCCTGTCCCATATTTATAATATGTTTCTAAATAACCCCAAATTCATAATTGTTTTTATTAAAAAAATATTATTTTGGTAAAAATACTCTATTTTTTATTCTGCAATATTTTGTTTCGAACTTTCGATCATGACCCTTTTTTAAAAAATCATCCTAAAAGTGCTCTTTCACGCAGTTTTTAGCAACCATCGTGTCCATATCCATTTATTTACAAAATTATCACCACATTTAAGTGCCATTAATGGAGTGTTGCAAAAGCTAATTTTTGTAGTAATGAATTAAATGTTTTTATTGATTATCTGTAAAGGTGAACTAGCCTAATTTGCGAAATTCATAGATATATCTAATTGAATAGACCCATGTTTTCATAGTGTACGTATAGTTATGTTCAATTAAACTTTTAAATTCATTATGTTCTTTGTTAATTTATTTGGATACTCCAATTGATTAAATTTACTTTTGTGATTTAAAGTATAAGTTCATTCTATGTGGTTCCAAGGTTAGTTGGATAATTAATAATACTAGTTGGATAATTATTATCTAGACAAAACGCTGTCAAATGTGAATAGATAGCTTTTAAAGCCAATAAAATTTTCACATTCATCATGACATTTATAGACTCAAGTAGGAGTACGTATAATAATAATTGTGATTATTCTCTTGCTGCCACTGGCTTGTTGATTATATATACGTGCTCGATAACATCAAATGCTCAATTATTTATTCCTTAATTGGCACGAAGTAAAGTCGAAAAGTAGTCGATCTACAAGGAAGAAGCAATGAACCTAGAGTTTGGACCAATGGCACTAGGTTGGACGATATGGTTGTTAAGCACACTGTCCAACTCCTTCTGAAACCTCTCCATGGCTTCAGAAGGCAAACAAACGGGTATGATCAACCCTTCCTCTCCTTTAGCATTCTTAAAGGGTATGTAAAAGCTGGCAACACCAGGTATGGCTCCAACCCCTCCCTTGGCGGGTCCTCCATAAACAGCCTTCCCCCATCCAAACTCAACGTTTCCAAACCCAGCACGCGTCACATCCGACACGAGATACGATCTGACAACAGTGAAGTGAGGCCGTCCCTTGGTCACCAATAAATCCGCCACCGAGTGCATGTATTCCTCAGTCACATCCGCTTTCGCTTTCCTCACCAACTCAAGAGCGTATCCCAAAGGGTTCTCGCACAGCTTCCTCGCAGTGGTGACCGCAACGGGGAAGGCAAAAGCGTTGCCATAGTAACCGCTTGGCAGAGGAGGGTCAAACATGGCGCGCGCGTTAACTATGCAGAGGATGCGAACCTCCTCGTCTTTGTCTGGCTGCAGCGCTATGGTGCGGCAGCGCCAGAGGCATGCGGTGAGGACCTCGAAGTTGGAGCAACGTTGATTATTTTGGGGGATGAGGCAGCGGATGGCGGCGACTTCGCTGGGGCCGAAGAAGAAAGAGCGATGGGCCATGTCGTCTAAGGGGATGATGGTGCCTTTGGTGTCGGGGACTTGTTCGTATTCGCGGTGGCTGCATGTAACTCGAGGTGGGTCCCGCGCGTTCAGGAGCTCTCTGCGCCACACCGGTGGGACCGACGGCTCGTGCCTCCCACGAGCTATTTCGCCCAGCGCGCTCATGAACTGAACCAGACCGGCTGCGTCGCTCATCGTGTGGTTCAGCCGGAGAGCCAATATGAAACCCCCGCACTTGAGCCGCGTTACCTGCACCCAGTCCAATTCAACTTACTTTGTCATCCTTGAAGAGAAAACATTTGCAATCATCATTATTTTTTTTATAAACTGAATATGTTTTCACTTAATCTTTCTATTTTCTTTTTAAAAAAAAACCCACTTTCTTTTAGTCTTTCATTTCTACAATTATTATATGTAAAGTGTTGATTCTTGTCTTTCATACAAAGGGAAAGATAAAAAAAAAGTGCAATTTGTTTTTAAATAACTTACAACAAATATTTTAATAATTATTTATGAAAATAAAAATAAAATATATTTTCAAATTAAATATTTCCAACTAAACCATGTTAGATCTAAGTGGAAATTGACCAAACACCTTTAAATTTCACTTTATTTCTCACATAATTTGTTTCACTTTTTTTTTCTTTTCACTTTATCAAAGGATCCTATGGAGATGAAAAAGAAAAGAGATAATAAAGAGAGATAAATATATAAATTGATAAAATGTCAATATAAGATATAGTATTATATACCTGAATAAGCAGGAGGGGAGTGTTAAGCACTCCTTGAGAACCAGGTACATCAAAAAGGAGTTCCTCCCAGCACGGGAAAGGAGGTTGAAGAGCATCACCAAATTGCTTAAGCGTGACATCTGCATCAGCCTCAATGAACAAAACACCTTCCCCAGTACAATCCACCATCAGTTTCCGACCACGTCCTTCCCTAAGCCTACCTGCAAAAGGATAGTAAAACACAAGCGTTTTGGCCAAAGCCTTCCTGATCACATCGACAGGGTCTTTCCCTGCCATTGATGGGTCGTGGCGATAAAACTGTATCACCGGAATTTGGAAACGTAACCCATCTTGGTCATCTATGTCTGAGAGTAGCTTAACTTCGCGAGGGGTGGGCTTCGCCGGAGCTATCAGCTCTGCCTCACGCCTCCTCACAGTAAACACTAGTGATGTGTCCATTACCAGAATAATAATGATGGAGAATTAATTCAAGGTAGGTACTGCTACGACTGAAACGAACAGCGCTTGTATGTATATATAATGGAATGGAAATATTGCATGACCCACATCGTGTTTTCCCACTCTATTGCCGGCTTTAATTATGCTCCGTCCTCCGTGTGCCATGTGGAAACATGGACCGTGATGCGACGTACGCTGACACCTTTGGAACATGCTTTTTAAAATTAATGGTCCGTTGGTATTATATTTTTATCCTTGTACGGATTTATTATTTTTACTTAAATCTTTGGATTTCAAGGTGGTTTCATGTTATTAAATTTAAAATATTTATTTTATAAAAATCACATTCAAATTTCATTAGTATAATTTAAGTATTTAAATATATTTACTTTTATTTAAATGATTAAATGTTATATAATAATAAACATTGAATATAAAAAATTATTTTAATTGTACGAAAATTTGATTCTAATAACATAAAATTACATGAAATATTAATTTAGTTTGTAAAATAATTAACAAATATATCAAAAAACACAGGAACAATCCATTTAAAAAATGAATAGTTTGATTCTGTTCAGGGTGGTGTGGTATGTACTTACAGGGGTGTTCAAATCTAAATTAACTCAAAATAAAAACTACAAATTATTTTAAAAAATTGAAAATTGAATTAAATTGATTTAAAATTGATGAAAATTTAACCAATTTTATTATAAAATGAAAGTGTTTAGCATATTAACAAATTTTGTAGATTGTTATTAATATTTCTTAGTATAATTTGATTTAAAAAAACGAAAAGAAAGTATATAAATTTTAGTGAAATAATGTTTTAAAAATTGTAAAAATCGATCAAAATTAAATTATAAAAGATTGGTTAAATCGAATCAAATTGCACTATAAATACTAGGGGTATTCAAAATGAACAAACTTGTTCATAAATTATTAAACTGATCCAAAAAAAGTTGAAAATAGCAAAACAAAAATTCTAAAAAATTGCATGTTTTGTTGTCCAGTTTGATCTAATTTTTGGATCTTGTTATAAAAATTGAACAAACCTTGTATTATAATTATATTGATTTTATTGTAATAATTAATAATATGTTTAAGTAATTTATTGCTTTTCTTCTTCTTTTTATAATCAAGACATATATTTTATTTCATATGTTAAAAAATGATGTATTTATATTGTTAAAAATAATGTTAAATATCAAGTGAAGTGATGCATAATTTATTATTAGGTTACAAAAATATTTTTGTAATATCATTTTATATTAATCTTAAATAAAGGTAAAAATAATATTTTTCAAGTAAAATATGTTAACAAAATTTAATATGAAAAAATATATATTTAAAATAACATAACATAAGCTTAATTGATAAGTTTTAAATTATGGTGGCTGGATGTCTTTTTGGAAATATTAATTCAAATATTAGCTTTTAGTTGTCACAATATATGTTTATTTTTATTTTAATCTAAAAAATTATTAGTTTTGGTTTTTTATTAATTTTTTGTATGGTAGTTAATGTTTTTAGTTCTTCTAAAATAATAATTTTTATATAAATTACTTTCATATTAGAATATTTTTATCTTAATAATTTATTATTTGAAAATATTAAATTCATTTTTAATATTTATTAATTACAACACGTGTAGTATATATTTAATTTTTATAATAATCTTTCTTATAGGGAATATTGTGTACTAATATAAAAAGGAATTTTAGTGTAATTTTTTAAACATTAAGGAAAATTAATCTAATATATAGCAATCGACAGTGCATGCATACATCAATAGATACCAATTTTATCTAGTTTAAATTTTAGAGCAAATTATGTTTAAGATTTTTTAATTACACATAATATATTTTTATTTAATGTTTATAATATATTTTTACCAGGAAGTAATTTATAAAGAGACTTAAGTGTAATATTTTCAAATATTAAGAAGAATTAATAAAAATCGAGAGAATCTAAAATAACAAATAAAAATTGACTCGGTAAAATAATAAAAAATTATCAAAGATTCACGTGACTTTTTACAATGTCTTGACTCTTTATTTGGTAGAGTCAGTCTCCTGATAAATAATAGTAAGAGTATAAAATTCGACAAATTCTTGGTTGGTGTGAGTAGATAATTTAGGATTCATTTTAAAATAAATAGTGGAACTTAAATCATGACTTTTCTGACAATGACTTGACGACCTAGTCCTTCTAACTTCTAGGTCGTTCTAACTTCTAAGTCGCCCCATAAATGACAAATTAATACTGCTACTAACAATCGAAGCGCATGCATACATCAATAGGTACGAAATTTATCTAGTTTAAATTTTACAGCAAATTATGTTTAAGATTTTTTTAATTACACACGATAGCTTTTTTATTTAATGTTTATAATAATCTTTCTTATAGAGAATATTGTGTACTAATATATAAACGGGTTTTAATATAATATTTTTAAACATTAAAGAAAACTAATCTAATATATAAGAGAAATTTTCAAACATTAAGGGTTTAGTGTAGAATAGAAATAAAGAGTGGTTATATGTGTGTTCTTTTTTTTTATTATTTAAAAAAAGGAAGTATAAGTATACCTTGCTCATATATTAAGTTTAAAATATAGAGTTGCATAAAAAATTTAGAAAGAAAATTTTACAATTTATATATTAGTTTTATCTTTCATAAAAATACATACAATTTTATAATAAAATTGGACAAATTCTTGGTTCATTTAGCATGTGTAATATAGAGTTAATTGCTAACAAAACATTATTATTTTAATTTCATTATGGTCATTTTTCTTTTTAATTTACTTTTGACTTTATTTTCTCTATACTACTTGTGTCTTTTTTTCTTATATGTTAAGCAACACATAATAATTTAGTTAAGGTCTCACTTAAGACTTTTCTCGTCTCCTTCTTAAGAGTATATTATACTGGATTTAACACATATTATTTCTCACAAATTCAACATATATTATTAATTAAATTATATTTATTAGGTAGTTTTGTGATTATTCAAATAGTTATGATACTTTCTTATAATTTATTCAATATTTATATTTAAATTATTTAATATAATATATTGAAAGTTTTTCACATTATATGATAGGGTACAATTTTTATTGTTAAAAGTCACAAAGTCTCTAAAATAAATTTCAAAGTCAATTAAAAACCCATAGCATCGTGAAAAAAAAGTAAAAGAAATATTATTTTTTCAAAATATCACAGTCTCTCTTTTTTAAAAATAATGTCAAAACAATATACTTAAATGCAATGCTTTTATTTTTTTAATGTTAATTATGGTTAATGTCTAAATAGTTAAAAAAATTATCTCTTAATATGTATGACTCATTAAACAGTTTTCTATAAAAAAAAACACATCATCTAAGAATAAAATTTCTACAATTTAATATGAGTTTAATTTCTATACATTGATAATATAAAATAGTTTTACATTATTATCTAATTGTAATTTATTATTTGAATTATTTTAAAATAATTATTTTTAAAGTTAACAAATTTATTATATATAATGAATTGTGATTGAATGACCTTGTAAAATTTTTTACTTGTTTCTTAATAAATAAGAGCACCTTCAATATTTTTCATATATTATATTCGGTAAAACTAACTAAAAAACTAAAAGTTAGTGGATTATGGTATCTTATATGTTTGAGAAGGTTAAAAAAGAAAATAATTAAATCCATTAGTTACCTTAGGAAACAATGGAGTTATCGTTGAGGATCATCAAAAAATATTTTATTTTTATAGGGATTAAATTAATATAAATTTTTTAAAAATTAAATTAATACTTTTTAAATATTACAAGGACACTAAACCCATAATTATATTTATGTAATTAAATTTATAACAAATAAATAAATTGTATGGCAAATAAAATTTATAACAAATAAATATCTTTAAAAATATGAATTATATTTTCTTGAAGTTTATGATGAGATTAGGAGGAAAAATGAAGAAACATTGAGGTTTTTTGTGTTTGGGAAGATAGAAAGAAAAAACAATTAAGTATGTTAATCACGTTAGATAATCATTTAACAAAGTTATCATTAAGGATTAATAAAAATATAATTTTATTTTTACATGACCAAATTAATATGAAAATCTTTATTATGACTAAATTAATATTTTTTAAATTTTACAAGGACACCAAACATATTTTACCCATAACTATATTATATAATTAAATTTATAACAAATAAAAATAGTAAATAAATTATATTGGAAATAAAAATTATAAAATAATTATCTTTCAAATTATAAATTATATTTTATATTTACAATGAATAATTTATATTATGAATTTATGATATAAGATTATTTATCTAACTATTAACAAGTTATTTTAAAAATATTATTATATTTAATTTAGAAATAAAATTAAAAGAGAATTGGATTAAAAAGATAAACGGTTAAGAATATAAAATATATATAAAAAGATAAGAAAAAAATGTAGTTAAAAATAATTGAGAGAAATTTTTGTTAATTGTTAGAATAGTGTATGCATGCATATTTAAATGAGGGAAGAGACAAAAGAAAATATTAATAATATTTAATTGGAAGAATGAGGAGAGTGGAAATTTCACTCTCCAAGTTGTATTTTCTAATTTATAATATAAAATATTTTCTTAATATCAAATTAATAACTGATATTATGGAAAATTATATATTATTTTTAATTAATTAAAGATAAATATTAAACTGTTTTTATATAACCTTTTATTTTTAATACCAACTATAAGTTATCGTGGATAAGACCATTAAATTTAATATATAAAAAGTAGACTGGGTAGTCTAATTTTAAAAGAATTCTTATTTATTAACATCCGCCATCCAGAGATTAGGTAAAAGTCATTGTTCATGGAATATAATTATACCATTCATAAAATGCAAAACGACAAATTGATATTTGTTACAAAAGCAACAATGGGCCTCCCCTTCTTGCCACTTTCACAAATATTATTGTACTCCCATTTCCTCGAAAATTTCCAAAGCTTTTTGCTTTTGTTTTTTACTGCAAAATTTCCGAAGTCTAAAACACGATGAGTAGTCCATCTGCATGAGTATATAGTGGAGTTGTTGACCAGGGGTTGGTGGGAGTAGGGTTGTGCTGACTGATGAGGGCTTACTTTTGAATGTAATTATATTTAAATTTTAAAGGTATTACATAACCGTGCCTAAAAAAGTAAAGTACAATATTATTTATTCGTAATTATCTGTAGCTTATAAAAGAAATTTTGTACATTTTAATAAAAGATTTTGGACCTTTTGTCTTTAATTGTGTAGTTTTTCAATAATTTTATATTTTTTTATACTTCCTATTACTGAAAATACTTTCGTCGCTTCGATATTAAATTTGAAGGATTTTCTTTTTAAAAAAATAAAGGATTCTGAATATTAATTGAAATCATAAAGTTTGAAAAAAAAACTTAAATATATTTCAAACTCCATTAAAAGATTTCTCTACTTTAGTTTTTATAAGATTTTGTCATTGTTATAATATTTATAAATCTGTAAGTTTGTTATAAATTATATAGTTGGCTCAATAGTGCAAATTCTTGTTTATTTTACATGTGGATGCAGGTGAGTGATCTATTTAATTGAAAATTTCATATCTATTTTCTTTCATATATAATTTTTTTTTTAACTAATGACAATTACTTTCTACAAATGAGACTAATGTTTGATCCAATATACTTTGACTAGGATATGTGATCTTTTTATTTAAGACTAGAAATATTATAAATTTTTTATATATGTTCTTTTTATATTGGAAAATATTTATTTTAGTCCTATTATTTAATTTTTTCTCTAATATATGATTGTAATATCATTAGTAAATACCAACACAGACTAAAACTATAAAACAAAATTTTAGAAAATTCAAAATTGACAAAAAAAATTATTAGGATTAAAATAAAAAGAGGGTTATTACAAGTATCAGAAACATAACAGTCAGAGAGCATGAAAGCCTTTCATCTCAAGATTAAAGTGGATTTCAGATTGTTAAAAGATTCAACACTTCGATATAAAAATATATTTAACCCATTATTATGTCATGTTATTTCCCTTATATTTCGGTTAGTATCTACTTTTATTTATTTTGTCTCTTGTTTTTTTAGAGTTAATTCAGCTTTTGATTATATATTTTTTAGTCCCTAAATATTATTTTTGTGTGTTTTTGGTCTCTTATTTTTCTCAATTTATAATTTTAGTCTTTGTTATTAAGTAATAACATTAACTAATAATATCATTGTTATATTGACGATCAAATGAGTTGTTATGTCATCAAATAGTCTAAATGAATTGTCACATATAATTTTTTAAAAAAATTATATTTTTAATCTTTTATCAACTAATTTGACGTGACAAACTAATAAAATATCACATTATTGATTAAGTAATGGTATGTCAGGCTAATGAAATGTTACAACATCACTTATTGAACCTTGACTTATGACAAATAGCAAAATCAAATATAAAAATATTTCTGATAATAAAGTAAAAATATTAGACAGGAAAATTAAAATGGGTTATCTTGTAAAATGAGACATTTAAAATAGAAGTATAATGTTTTTAATAAATACAACTATCCTGTAAAAAGAATAGAAGTATAACACGTTTAATAAATAGTATGTTCTACAACTTTAAGAAATAATCAATTAAGTTATAAAATTGTGATAATAAATAAGACTTTAATATATATTTTTTAATATTTTTTTGATAGAGCAGCTCCTTAGCTTATGTCCATAAGGCGCATGATATTGATACCCTGTTTGATCTTGGCACACCGTCACCTTTTTTTTTTTGACAAAAATATTTTTAACGGAAACTATTATATAAAATTAAACAACTACGGAAACTAATTTCACAAAAAAGCTAAAGAAGTAGAGGGTGAGAAGAAGAAGAAAAGGTTTGTTAATAACATGGGCCTATCCATATGGGTTACATTTTCAGCCCACATCCCACAGCAGCCCAACTCAGCCGCGCAATTATTAAACAACCTAACCCGCTTTACCAATTACCACCCCCTAGCATCCCCAAATTTTAGAATCAAACAAACCTCAGTCCCAAGAACCCTATGCCTTCACAAACCCTAACGTCTATTCAGATCGTTTGTTCGCACTTCAATCTCCAAGTGATAAGTACACTCTTCTCTCCCTATTCACTCGCATTGACTTTTGCTAGTTGAAGTATTTCATTGGTGTCAAATTCAGACCAGGTTTCCCTTTCTACCTCTCTCTTGTTATCTTATCGATTTTGATTCATGCCATGCCTCTGTAACTTTCTTTCTTCATGTAATCCCTGCAGCAAGAATTTTGTTTCTGTACTTTATTTTCCACCAATTAAAACTTACAAGTCATCTGTACTGACAATTGTTACAAGTAATTAAAGCTGGTCAATTGATATATCTTGGGAATAACTTGTTTACATTATCACTTCTATTATTAATTTTTGTCTGGTGCGTCTACTGTGAACACCTTAAAAATTGACAATGTGTTTGAGATTGTACTTAGCACTACATTTTAGCCAAATGCACCATACCTCGGCTAGCAACACACTTGCACTTAACATTACATGTCTTACTTCCCTTAGAGCGATATAAAAGGATTTGCCAAGAGATAAACCTGATGAGATGACCAACTAGTTTTGTAAAATAGACATTGATTGCATCAATTTTAATTTTAACATATCTGAAAGTATTGAGGTTCTATAAGCTAGACGCTAACCAATTAGTTGACTGGATTGCCAGCATTAAGTATAAAACACATTTATGTAAAGTCTTTTGTATGTGCTATAAAACTGAAATTAATAAATTTAGACTTTGGTTTTCGGTGCTCTAAAGCACTGTTAATTGTTCTGTATGATGTTAAACAAAGTTGAAAAGGAGAGAGAAATGGAAAAAAAGGAAAGGCCCAGAAAAAATGCGTGAAGTAAAATGGGATGGTAAAATTGTGGAAAAATATAATATGTTTATACTTATGCATGTCAATAACAGAATTTGGTGTTGGGGGAGTCATATCAGGGACGCTTTAGGCCTTGTTTTTGGGGTCTGATGTATGAACTTTTGTTGCGAGCTTTGAGGTGGTGTGTTGGTAGTAAGTACTAGAGAGAGAAACAACGAGAAGGGAGAGAGTGAATTATCCAAAACAGTTTTGTCAGTGAGTGATCCAGTACTTTGACAAAAACTATTGGATATAGAACAAGTCCTTTAATATGGTTATTAGTTAATGTTGTAAAACGTGTGTTGGAGTTTCATCAATGACAATTGATAATCACATTTCATCATGTACTACAAATTCATCCTCAAATACTAGCACTAGTATTATTATTTTGTGTTTCATAATAAAAAAACATAACTTTCCTTTCTCAGCTGGACATGTTTAGCAAACTTCTTCCTTATACATGCTGGTCTTTTCTTTCTCTTTTAAACTTGAGTCTATCTATTATTGTATAAGCACTAAGATATCATATAAATTATTTTTAAATTGAAGAAATCAGTTTAAACTATTTTCACATAAGTTAGAAGTTGTTTTTATTATTTATCCTAGAATGCTTATTGAAATAAGTTGAAAACAACTTGTGGACATATCATAAGCTATTTTCATAAGTTTTTGCAAACACTTACAGAAGTGCAGATACCCCAAATAAACTTCAAATAAGCTCTTCTAAACACACCTTAATTTGATCATGGCTTAGGAATGTGAATGCATGGTTCCAGTTTGAATATATTTAAAATGCTGAGAAATGTGATTATTTTAGTCGGGATCAGGTGCCAAATCCAAGGTCTCATCTATAGATTCTATACTTATGATTGTTGAAACCTCATTGAAGCTCATCAAATTTGCTTCTAAAATAGGAAGCCAACATAGTTTCTGTACTGAATGTGGACTCCCACAGACTATGGGTTGCCTCAGTTTAAAGGTTTCTCCACCAGATGTGTACTGAAGTGCGGCCTTTATTAAATTCAACCATGTTGAGCAGTTATTTAGGTTTTCAAAGAGGAAGATGGGGGAGGGGCAACCTGCGTTTTTATATTTTATTGTTGAATAGTAATTGAGTTATTATATTTTATCATTTAATACTACTTTTCTAAACTGTAAACTTTTTCCCACTTTGACTAGCTGAAAAATTAACATTTTGGATCATGACTCCCTTTTTGACAGCTCAATTTGTTGGAAAATATGAAGCTGTGGATGTAATTGACTTATTGATATCAACATTGAAAGTAAGCCTTCCTTCTTAAATGCTGTCTGTCTCTGATTTGTTGTGATGTTCCTTTGTCATCTCCTTTCAATTGTCTCTTCATTCTCCCTCACCAAGTTATGTTTCTTCCTGTGTTGGTTGGTACATTTCTTAATCAATATTTCCAATCTCTTGTTAAATTTGGCATGCAGGTAAAGTCAATATTTTATAACTGCATAATTAAGCATCGGCAGCTTGCTGCTTGCTACCACTTTTGTGAAATGTTGGTTCAATTCCACATTTTAAAGCATTTATTTAGACACCAATTTACTAGTTTTACATAGCAGACATTTCAATTTTTATCTCATGTTCTAGTTTAGGATAGGAAATTTATTTTTTTGATTAATTGTCATCTGCTCAGTCTTTTTAATGTTCGTAGGAATCAAATTCTCTCTCTTCCCCTTTTTGTTGTTTTGTATACTTGCTAAAATTTGCATTTTTTTATAATGGGCTCATGGGTTGGGCTAGGGCCAACCTATTTGAGAATTGAGTCAAATGATTATTTGGCAAGTGCTAAGTGCACCTTTAATTGGTAAACATACTTCATTCCTTTTTTTTAGTTACCCAAAATGCTTTTTTTAATCTATAAACCGTAAAATCCTATTCTCCACAGCCAATTCTCATTGTTCTTTAAACCCTTCTCACCTTTTTCTCTCCCCTCTGCCTCTTCTCTCTTCTATCAAAGGTATTAGAGTTCTATGCTAATCTTATTCCATTGCAATCCTATTGTGTTGTTTACCAAAATTTGTTCAATCACATTTTCAATTTTCTGTGCTGAGCTATAACGTGTTTTTTTTATTTTATAATTTTTATCCTTTTGGAAATTAATTTTTGGAATGTAAACATAACTATTTGAGAATGTAATTTTCTTAATATTTTTTTTGGTTAATAGTTTTGGAGTTAAAATTCTAGAACATTTTCTATAAATGTTTTCAAGATGTTACGAAGTTTATTTTTATTTTTATTTGTGGCTAGACATGGAAGACCATGTTAGTAAGATGCCTAAGGAGGTGAATATGCCAATTGATGGGGCAACAAATAAGTCTGTTGATTGTAGTGATGCATTCAACACTACAGAGGTAATTATTAACTGTAAATTATTTTTTTTAAGTTATCATCATGTGACCATGAAAATCTCATTTTTTATTTATATTTTCAGGTTTTTCCTTCCCGAGAAGCTATGTTGAATTGGGCTCGAGATGTTGCAAAAGAGAATGGATTTGTCCTTATTATTTTGAGATCAGAGACATCTACAAGATCCACAAAATATACTAGATCTACAAGATGTAATCAAAGGAAGACATTTGTAATTATGGGTTGTGATAGAAGTGGAAAATATAGAGGACCATACAAGAATGAATTATCCCGGAAGGTGAGTGGTACTAGAAAATGTGAGTGTCCCTTTAAGCTAAAGGGAAAAGCATTGAAAAAGGCTGAAGGATGGATTGTTAAGGTAATGTGTGGTTGTCACAACCATGACTTAGAGGAAACATTAGTGGGTCATCCATATGCTGGTCGGTTGAGTGCTGAAGAGAAGTCTTTGGTTGATGCTTTGACAAAGAGCATGATGAAGCCTAAAGACATTTTATTAACATTGAAAGATCATAACATGGGTAATGTCACTACTATTAAGCAGATTTACAATGCCCGACAGGCTTATCGATCCTCTAAAAAAGGTTCAGAAATGCAGCACCTGTTGAAATTATTGGAACATGATCGATATGTGTATTGGCACAGAAAAGTGGATGATTCCGATGCTATTAGAGATATATTCTGGACACATCCAGATGCCATTAAACTTCTGGGTGCTTTCAACACTGTATTGATCATTGATAGTACTTATAAAACCACTAGGTATCAGTTACCACTGCTTGAGATTGTTGGTGTTACTTCAACAGAGTTAACATTCTCTGTTGCATTTGCTTTTGTGGAGTCTGAGCGAGCTGATAACTTCACTTGGGCACTACAAAAGCTAAGAGGATTGATTGTCAGAGAGGATGACATGCCCCAAGTGATTGTGACTGTCGGAGACATTGCTTTGATGAGTGCAGTGCAGGTGGTCTTTCCGAGCTCTTCTAATTTATTATGTCGTTTTCATATCAACCAAAATGTGAAGGCTAAATGCAAGTCGATAGTTCATTCAAAGGAGAAACAAGACCTGGTGATGGATGCATGGGATGTTATTGTGAATTCTCCTAATGAAGGTGAATATATGCAGCGTCTGGCATTTTTTGAAAATGTTTGCTTAGATTTTCCTATTTTTGGTGATTATGTGAAAAATACATGGCTGATTCCACACAAGGAAAAATTTGTCACTGCATGGACAAATCAGGTGATGCATTTGGGTAATACAGCAACCAATAGGTATGCCCAAACTTATATTTTAACAATTTATCAGAAAAAATATATTATTATTATTATGCTAATTATTATTGTTTATTTGTTATTATTATTATTTGGTATATAATTATTGTTATTATTATGTGTTACTTGGCAGGGTTGAGGCGACACATTGGAGGTTGAAGACTTTGCTTCAGGGTAGCAAGGAGGATATGTGTAGTTATTGGGATGCTATGAAGAACATGATTACATTGCAGCACACAGAGATTGAGGCATCATTCGAGAAAAGCAAAAATGTAGTGGAACACCGGCATAATACTCCATTCTACATCAAATTGGTGGGATTTGTATCAAGGAATGCGTTGAGTCATATAACTGAGGAGTATGATCGAGTTAAGACTGCTGGTATTGATAGTTCTATCTGTGGGTGCATAGTTAGAACTACACATGGTCTACCTTGTGCATGTGAACTTGCTAGGTACAGTACGATGTGTCACCCAATTCCCTTGGAGGCAATTCATGCTCATTGGAGGAAGTTAAAGTTTGGTGACCACGGAACGAATGACAAGGGGTCTGAGTTATCGTTGCAACCTGAAGTTGATGCTTTGTACAAGCGATTTCAGGAACTTGATTATGCTGGGAAAATTATTCTAATGGCTAAATTGCATGAAATGGCATTTCCCAATACAGCTTCAAAGTGTCCACCTCCTGAAGAGGTAGGAACAAAGGGTGCTCTAGAGGGTCCTCGGTCAAATAGTGATGGATCAACTAAATTTGATCCTTCATATTGGGAGCATGTTTATGCATTGCATCCTGCCCATGATAGCACATCATCTCTCCCTTCATCTCAGAAAAAAGTCCATGAGTCTAAGCGCAGGAGAGTTCTGCCAATGATGGACCAATTTCCGGTTGAGATCCATCCATTTATTGAAGACATTATTGATGTGAAAGGAGATTCAAATTGTGGTTATCGTGCTGTTGCAGCTCAACTTGGTATGGGTGAGGAATCATGGGCTCTAGTCCGTCAGGATTTAATTAGAGAGCTTCAACAGTGGCAAGATAATTATGCCAAACTCTTTGGTAGCTATGACCGAGTGGCTGAACTGAGGAAATCTTTGTATGTTGGCAAGCAGGCATCTGTCGCTAGTTGGATGACCATACCAGATATGGGCTATGTAATTGCCTCAAGATATAACGTGGTCCTGGTCACTTTATCCTTACAGGAGTGCATGACCTTTTTCCCTCTTAGAGGACGACCACCACTATCTCAGTCAAGTCACCGTCTTATTTCCATTGGGTTTGTGCATAAATGTCACTTTGTACAGGTATGAAATAATGCATTTTATTTTAAATTAAATCTTTAATTTATTTAAGTTACTGACTCTGTTTAATTTTGACTAATATCCAGGTTGTTTTGAAGGCTGACTCAGCCTTACCTCCCACCGCTTTGCAGTGGTCAAGATACTGTAATGCTGAATCTCGCTCTTGGGAAACTTCATATGTTAGTCGTATGCAACAATTTAGGTCGTTGTTTCCACAAAAAGAAATAGGTTATGTAGACATTATTGAGGATTAATTAGTGCCAAATTTGCCACTTGTACCCTCCAGGTTAGGTTTCCTGTCCTTCCTCTCATGTATTCTGAAAGTTGGTTCATGCCAAGCCTGTTGTACTTTTTTAATTTACTTGATGTAATCCCTGCAACAAGAATTTTGTCTATATTTTATTTTCCTTCTATTAAAACTTGTTGATTGATTTGTTATCTGTATCCCGATGATTGATACAGATTATTTGTTTAATGACCAAGACTAACAACCCATGGAAACCTTTTTGAACCTGACGCACAGATCACAGACTACTTAATATTACAAGGAGGGTTGCTAGGGTATCTTTAGAAATCCAAGGGTTTTGGTACAATTGTTTTTTGGACCAATGGTTAAATGAGTTTGAGCACACCCAGGAAGAGTTTCTCAATGTAGAAGAAAACCCTTTAATTCCGAGGATATCATAGAATTTTGCATTAGGTGCTGACTATTAGGCACAAGCAAAAACTCCTGCAGAAGTAAAATATAGATGAAAAGCAGGTCAATTGATATAACTCGGGGACAACTTTTAAAGTCTTTTAATTTGTTTTTGGATGAGTAGTCTTTTAATTTGTTGTACTCTGGTGATGGATTGCACTATCACTTTTATTTTTTCTATGGCATATCTATAGTGAACATCTTAAAATCGATATTGTGCTTGAGATTGTATTTAGCTCTGTATTTTAACCAAATGCACCATACTTCACCTAGCAACATACTTGCACAAAACATTACCTGCCTTACTGCCCTTAGAGCGAGAGAGGATTTGCAGAGAAGTACTCTTGATGAGATGACTTACTAGTTTTTATAAACTTAACATTGGTTGGATCAATTTTAATTTGTGTGTTTTTGGAGGTTCTATAAACTAGACACCATTAATTGATTGAATTGTTGGCATTAAGTATAAAATGCATTGATGCAAGGTCTTTTCGGTGCTCTAAAGCACTGTCATTAAAGAAAGTGAAAATGAGATAGAAATGGAAAAGGAAAAAAAATGCGATGTCAAAAGGGATTGTAAAATCGTGGAAAAATATAATGTTTGTACTTAAGCATGTCAATAACAGAATTCGGTGTCGGGAGTCACATTGTGTATGATTTTTTGACGCGAGCTTTTAGGTGGTGTGTCGGTAGTATATGGCTATCTCATTTTCGTATATTTTGATCTTCTGATTATTTTACATAAATTAAGAAACATTTGATAGAACTGAAAATTATTACCACTAATATCAATTATTTTGAGACAGACAATTAAAAAGCTAAAACATAAAAAAATATTGAAGGTGGGAGTAGAATGTATAATTGTATACTACTAGAGAGAGAAACAAAGGGGAGGGAAAGATTGGACCATCCAAAATAGTTATGTCTACGTGGCGTGAGTGATCCACTACAATAAAACTCCTTTTACATGGTTATTTGATAATGATGAAAAAAGGTGTTTCATCAATTATAATTTATATTGAAATAGTTTTTAAAAACTTTTAAAATTAATTTTAAAATAATTATTTTTAAAAATGCTTTTTTAAGAAATAGATATGATTTGTTTATCAAAATAAACAAAAAAAATTATATTTTTAAGTATTTTTTTAAATAAACACACTAAGAAAACAAAAAAATAATTATTTTATTAAAATAAGTGCTTTTTTAACTAAGTAATTTAAACAAACTGGTCCAATAAATGCTTTATTTTGTACTACAAATTCATTCGAGTACTAGCGTTAGTAGAATTATTTTGAGATGCGTAATACGAAAACATAACTTTTTGGAGGGGCAAAAATAATTAAGACTATAATATATGACTTAAATATAATGATTTTGATTATATCGTTTTTTATGGGTGATTTTCAATATTCAATGACATTATTCAAATATTAACTATTTCATCAATGAAGTGTTTTTTTTATGATATTAAAATATTATTTTCTACTTTATCACTCTTTAATTTTTTTTTATCTTTTATAACTTTATCTACTAATGAATTAAAAAAAATTGGATTTTCTTTTGTAAAAATTTGTGTGAAAATTCTACAAAACATATTAAGTTATTTTATGTAAAACAAAATTTATACGAGAACACGTAGAAAACATAACAACAATTCAATGAAATTTTGAACAAATTTAAAGAAATAATAATAAATTTTCCAAATTTGTAGAAAAATTTGAAGAAAAATCTGCAAGAAAACCACTAAGTTCATAAAAGAATTTGCATAAAAAATCCACAAGCAATTCTTTTTTGAAAAGTTATATTGTATAAAATTTTCTATATAGAATGGGAATATAGATGTCATGAAAGATGTATTATAGATTTGATTAGATAATGAAATAGGTCATGTATAAAAATTACTATTAATATTTAAAATTATCCATAATAATTGATCTTAAAAAAAATCTTAAAGTATAATATTAACATAAAATTATCAACAATAATAATAAAACAAAATGGTTAAGGATTATTTTTTCATCAATTACTTAAATCACCAATAATTGATAAAAAATTTAAAATAGTTAGACTGTAAATAATATATGATAAATCAAATTACACTGCTGTAATTTTGATAACTATTATACAAATTTTATAACTTAATATATAATGTGATTTTTATTGATCAAATCGTTAAATTATATCTACATATTATCAAAATCGTCTATGTCAAGTTTTATCAAAATTGAACAATAAAAAGGTGATCAAATGATCTATATTTTAGTATATTTTGAAATATTTATATTATGTCGATTTTAATTTATATGAATGAGATAACAAATGATTTTGGATTAATATGAAATTTTGCATATGTGATCAATGTAAAAGTAACTTTTAATCTAATTATGAGTTTTAAAAAAATATTATTCAGTTAAAAGTTATAAAATAATATAATGGTTATCAAAGTTGTAACGGTATAAAGATTTTGGAATTTGCGTGTTTCTTGATTAGAACTTTTAAGGAGTTCGAATGCTTTAGACCGTGTTACAAGAAAGTTTTGAATGACCTACTTACTATATCATAATGTAAATTGTTTTTAATTTTATTTTTTATTATAGAAACTACAAGTTGTTCTCGAGGCTATCATGTGTGAATTGTTACGGAGGAAAAGTTTTTCTAAAAAAAATATTTTACATAATTACATATCGAACAATCAGTAATATTTTTTTATTTAATATATTATTTGTTTTAAAATTTCCATCATATAAAATAATGGAAAAATAACAATAAAATAAAATTTCAAATTTATTATGGAGTTTCGTGATCCGACAAATAACATTGTGCTTTGGTACATGGAGTAAACCTTTATGCCCTTGGCCCCTAGATGGATTTTTATGTGCCTTTAAATGTCTTTTATATTGTGACCAATACCCCATTTAGTCCTATACATGTGACTCGCTGTCAAGAAAAAAATTGTAACAGCTAAATTTTGGTGCATAATATCATTTAGCCATAAACCTCTAGTTATTGGATCTAATCCTCCATGAAAAGTCAGAAATTTTGCATATGTTAATCAATTCAAGGTGAAAAGGGGGGTTATTCTCTTGGCAAAACTCAAATTTCAAGATAAATTCTTGAGGAAGTAGAATCTCTTTGGGGAGGTATGACCCCTTTAGTTCCTATGAAGATCCGCCATTGGGATGTTGCATAATATTTTCATTTTTCATGATGATATTATCAGTTCACTCAAGGATGAGGGAGATTTTACTCACTCTCTCTTAATTATTCCTAGATGGTCTCCTCCAACATATAATTCAATTTGGTTCTGGAGGTGTCTTAAGGGATCACAATGCGAGATGGATCTTGGGGTTCTCCATTTTTTTATGGTATCGAGGATGTAGAGAAGGCAGAAGTTTTGGCAATCTTTCGTGGTCGCAGTGTTATTTGGGACAGAAGTTTTGGTAATGTTTGTTGATAGGGATTAAGAGTTGTCCTTTGTGTTAGTCTTTCGGGAAGCTAAAGCTGGTGCTCATTTTTTAGCTAAAGCTGGTGTGAATAAATCTCAGTCTTTGTTAGTTTGGGATATCCTCACCAAGAATCCCTCCTTCTTAGGGATAGCCTAGGTTGGGTTTTGTTGTATGGTTTCCACTTAATAAAAAAGATGCAACGTTTACTAATAATATGCATTCACTCAATATGATTTGCCTAAATATAAAAATAAACATGAACAATTGTTAAGTAGTGTGATACATTTTAGATTCTATTCTGACATCACAATCTTATCTAAAATATTGTTGTCTTTATATTTAATGAAAATAAACAATTGAATAACTTTTATTAATAATATTAAAATATGAAAAATAAAAAAAAATTAATGCATCAAATATAGTGTATGTAATATTGTGAATGCACATGACATACATAATAAGATTAAAGCGTAATATTTAAGTGATGTTGTTCATCCAATGTGATATGTTTAAGTGTAAAAATGTATATAAGCGATTGAAAGGGCATGCCAATTTTTACTTGGATATTATTATTATTATTATTATTATTATTATTATTATTTTTAAAAAAATTGTTACCTTATTAAATAAAATTAGATATAAATTCATAAATGTAAGAAACTATATATTTCTTTAATTCACATAAACATTAATTAATTCTTAATAAAATAAAATATATTATAATAGCTTAAAGGTGATAGAAATCCTAATAAACTAACTAAAGCTATATAAAACTTAATTTTCTTTTCAGTTTTAAAGTATTTTATTTTTTAAAATTAGATTAGATACCTTGTTAGATAAAATTAAATATCAATCTATCAAAAAGTAAGAACATATATAATTATCCTAAATAACATGAGTATCCTAATAAAGATAGGGAAATATTATCGTTAAATCATAATACGTGGATTCTAGTTGTAAATTTCAAAAACTATTTTCATAATAACATGGATTACTTTAACCAGTTTGAAAACCAAAAAGTGCCTAAGAATTTTTATTAAAATACGTACATATGAATCAGAAGCATTGTAATTGTTTCAAGAACCATACATGGATCTTGGACAGTGACAATCATACATGTTTTTTTTTTTGTTCCAAGTTCCTCTACAATCTTCAAAGCTTGAATCTATATATTATGATTTCAACTTTCCACCACTTAATATTTGGTCATTTGGCTCAAACAATACTCAAGCTTACGCTCACAGTCACATGCCAAAATACCGTGACATCTTGCCGGACTAACACTTTACCATCAATCTCCTTGAGAATATTTAGGATAGCAACTGAAATTAGTAAACAAAAATCAAGCAGTGATGAAGAAATTCTTTAAACAACTTAAATGTATGTTTAAAAAGTTAATTATCCCATTCTATGGTGAGTTTGATAGCTGAACTTGTGTATTGAAAAAATATTTGTTGAGAGAGATCAAATTCTTAAATAGATCCCAACAACTCAAAGATTAATCATCGACTTAGGAGTATCTTAGTTCACACCAAACAAAAAAAATTACATCAGTCTATAAATAATCATAACATTAATCACATTCAGAGACAAACTCAACCTGAGATAAGAGGAAGACTAATGAAAACACATAATATCTTTTCAAAAAAAAAAACCACATGACATCTTTTCTACATGTCATGAAAATAATCAATAATTACTAATTTTTCAACAATTTCTTTCAATGTGTATTAACAAATATTTAATGTAGACTTGTTACTGAAATATTAAATATAAAATATGAAAAAATCAAAAGTACCTTACTTTTGTGTGATGCAATGTCTTTCATCCTTTGTCGATCTTGCCAATATTGTATCTCGTGACTACAAATACAATTATTTTGTGTATCATGATTTGAAAACTATAATCTTCAATCAATCCAATGACACTTGTTTATATAAGATTTAAAAAACAAGAAGTCATTCAATTGGAAGAAAATAAAGTTTAACAATTAGATATTAATTATATAATAACTAAAATTTAATGAAATATAATATTTAGATCAAGTTTCTTAAAAAGGATAAAATTAACATTAATTTAATATTTAAAAAAAATAGGAGATAAAAATAATTATATAATAAATAAATTTGATAAAAAAATATTGAGATAAGATTTCTTAAAAAAAATATCACTATAGATTTTATAATTTTAAAAAAATAATGTTAAGAGATAAAAACTAATTACATAATAATTTAATTAAAAAAATTATAATCTTCAGTTTCAATTTTCAAGTTAGATTTATTTACTTAATAAAAATAAAATTTATTTAAAATAAATAAATAAATAAATTCAACTAGGAAGTTATTAGCATGCAATCAAGTTAACCCGACCCAAATGTGCCCAAAAAAATTGTAATCCAACTAGGTCACTTGAATTAACCGTTCTATTATTTGTATATTCGTTTTAGAAAATAATATACTTAGTATTTTTTTAATCATCATAATTAGTTTTTTTCATTATTAAGTGAGAGATCAAAGTATTTATATAAGTTTTGATTCTTCGGGTTGATTATGAATTTAATCCTCGATTCAAAATTTTGTTATACTTAAAGTTTCTCATCTTTATTTATGAATGTATTTTATCGAAATTAAATTTAAATTTTCCTTATAAATTTAATATGTGTTGGGAACTAAGTTTATACCTATTGAATATACATTTGATCTTCTCACTTAAACTATCTATGTATTTACTTAACACGTGAGAAATTAGAGAGGGAATTAACTCAATTAAGTGAATCTCAAATAAGATAAAATCCAAAGGCTTTTACACGTGTACAAGCTTGACTACTAAAATAAATAAATAAAAAGTCAATTGATCCGCCCGTGTTTTTCTTCCTCGTGTGTATATCTTTACAAATACAAGGTACACATTTCTAAATTTGGTCTAGCTCTTCATGTATAGTCTTTTGCTTTTTATTTGAACCTTCCAGGGCATCGGAATGAAGCTTCCAATCAAGTTCATCATGTGTTCCCCAAGTAGCGCTTTCAAGTTTCAACATCAGCATCTGCAACCTTTCAACCATACTAAGACATTATTATCACGGTCAAATCATAATCCTTCATAAGAAATGTTGTGAAACACATTTTTTATGTAATTTTTTACTACACTTTTTTTATTATTATTGATAATATATTTTCTGACACACTTTTTTTAATACATTTTATATTATTGACTAAAATTTATTAAAAAAAATCTTAAAACCCTGTAGATTTCATCCCTTATTTAATAAACTCTGGTTGCAATTTTATCAAGTAAAAAAAAATTAAAAAATGTGTGGTTATCATTTTTTTCCATTTATATCTTTTCAGAAGGTATACCTAGTAAGTCCAACACGTAGCTTTACACACAAGCTTAGACCTCATCAGTTTCTGTCTCTAACACTGCAAACAACTCCTGTGGGGAGAAAGTTGATTTGATGCTTCTGGTATCGACTCGTTGGTCTTTCAAGCATTTGAGGATCTCAACCATAGAATCAATTCCAGACTTAGGATGTGGAACTCTCAAATATTGAACTTTACTTCCCCTCTCAACATCACCTTCAAGATTTACTTCAAGCTCAACATTTTTCCTTTGCAACTCTTCTCTGCATCCTTGTAGCCGTACAATCTCCTTTGCCGCCATTTGAATTACAGAATTATTATCCGTCTGCCATGAAAGGTAAAAAAAAAAAAGACATTGGAAAAGGTTAACTAATTAAAACCCATATCATTCTATACATACTTTGGTTCCTTGTGGTAATATTGAATGCAGGGCCAAACAACACTGCCTCTGTCTCTGTCTTCTCATTCTTTCATTAATCATGTGCCTGAAACTACGGTCTCTCTCATTCTCTTCTACGTTATTTCTCTCCACAGGCCAACTTTTTCTCAAGAACGCAAGCATTCTCTTGCTCATGATCTGGGAATTTGACCCATTTAGAGAATTAATTCTTCTGGGTAGGTCTCTATATTGAACAAAAGCGCTTGGTGTTGCTGCAGGAGGAGAAGCTTCACCCTTATTAATCTGGGAATATTGAACTAAATCACTTTGATCAGTGGCCAAAAAAGGTTCATCCCAGAAAATCTCACCGAGAATTTTCTCAGGAAAAAAACGATCCATGTAATATTATTGTGATTAATTTAGTCGAGAGTATAAGAGACAAGGTGTATTTATATGCAGAGGATATATGGGGTGCGTCACATTGAAAACATGGTCAATTAAATTGTTTTGACCACTCGTACGTGGGTCAAAGTTTATACACATAATTAAACTTCAGCTGATTATTTTGCTGGTAGCCCCCGATCAAGAATTCACCAAATGATAGACCGATAGATCACCCTCCTTTCGTGAAACTAGTCAACTTTGTTACCATTGGTAATGGTAAAAGCAAGAATAAAATAAAATAATCGCTACTTGGCAATAAGTCAATAACCCAAATAAAGAATGTTGTTTTTACTATCAGGGAAATATAAGGAGAACTTACAAGTCTTTTAAGTTAATAAAACAATATTAAAATTATCATAAATTTATTTGGAAATTGTTTCTTGAGATTTTAAGATGCAAAATTTTTGAAAGAAACATTTTGAATCTTTAAATTTATTTTCAACTTAAAGAGATATTTTGAATCTTAAAATATTATTTTCAACTTAAAGGTAAAAAAATATTTATTTTCAACTTTTCAATTTAAAGTTATTTAATAGTTTTATATATTTTTTTAACTTTTAAAGATTACTTGTAAGTTAAAAATAATTAGGTAATGAATTGTTTATTTATTTTGAAATCTATAATAGAAGAAGTGAAAAGTTTCTAAAATATTTGACCCAACGTATCCTTTTAAGTATGAGACAAAGTCAAAATAAGGTGGGTCAAACCACATTAAAAGGATGCTCGAGGAACATTCTTAAAAAACAATTATTCTTAATAGGCTAATAATTTATTAAGTAAGTATTAACTCTTTTTTTAAAATGTAATGATAAATAATTATTTTGGACCTAAAGTATGGACTTCATCCACTTTAATATTAAGCCGAGTAGCCGACCTTGCAATAGAGAGTAAGATTTGCATTATTTAATATTAATAGGATTTATTTGTATTTTATCTAATGATAAAACATATTGAAAACAATGTATTAGAGTAGTGATAAGCCATTAATTTGGCATGTTATAAAGGGAGTTTTGAGGGGTGAAGTTGTCTATCCCTCCATGATTTTGTTGGCATATTTCTCCCTAGCTAATTTTACATAATGATGAGGTTGATATGAAAGATGGAGAATCAAGGCAAAAACTTGAAAGAATTCTATGGAAAACTCATGAGCTTTTGACAAGGAGCAGGACCGTCATGAAATAAGCACAGCTGTACTAAATCTCGAGAATGGAAAACCTCATCAAGGATATGCTACATTGAACACGACCGTGGTTCATTTTAGATAAACCTGTATAACTCCCAGGACTTTAAACTTTTACTTACTGGAGTGTTGATGTTTTTACAGAGTAACATCACCACATAATTCATCATTTTCTAGGCATTTGCATAACTGGATTCCCAAGCAAAATAACACACACAAGCACCTTTCATGCCAACGCGCGAGATTTCATTTGATTAGCTAGTCTTTATTAATCAAATGCAATTAATTAGTTACAAGCAATTGCCATAAACTGTACGTAATTTGCTACAATATATATAATTTGCATGCCTCTATGAGTTGCCGCACTCTACCACCGCCCTTAGTCAAACCTTATTAATAAACTCACTGTGAAGCTTAATGATCCTCGTAATAATGTGACAATCATTTTTCTAGAATAAAAAAATGCGCTCTACCATAGGTTAAAAATTAATCAAATCATTCTATGGTTTTAATTACTCAATTAAGTTTGTTCTTTGAATCTTATTAGCAGTCTAAATACAAATGTAACGAGTTTATTAGCTTAAAGTACTTGGATTTTTGTTATGGTGTATAATTTTTGGGTTTGGAGTATTCCTTAGCTTTACTGATAACTAATCTCTGTTAAAAAATCTGATTAATTACCTTTAAAAAATCTGATTAATTATCTTTAATATGATCTTTCATCTTAATCACATTTTTATTATTAATAAGATTTGAATTTGAGACTTTGCTTAAGGAATCTGAGTCAAATATATATCATTCGTACTAATGATTTGTTAGTGTTATGATATCATATATAAGTTTTTAAAATGTGAATGAAATATTTATTTTGAATTTTAAAAATATATATTGAACATTATTTGTATTGAATTTTGGACGGTTCTCTCGAAAGCATGGACAATTTTTTTGTATTTTATTTTTATTTTCCATTTTCAAATTTTCAAAGAAAATTGTACATGGTTATTTTACATGAGATGAAATTATATGTGCTATTAAATATGATTAAAATTGAATGGAGTAGCAGTGAAGTACTAGAAGAAAGAGAACAGGAAAGAGTTCAATTTCTGTTAACTCAAACAAAATTGCTTAAAAAAAAAACATGACAATAAAATATTCGCCAAAGCTAGATTTATATTCAAAGTTTTTTTTATAAAAAAATTGGCATGTTAGATATGATGAGGTATGGTTCTTATTCATAAATAGGTTTGATTACCCTTATACACATTAAATTTTTTTATAAGACTTATACACATTCAATTATATATAAAATCTCCTTTTTCTGATTGAAAAAAACTTGAATGAAGTCGTGAAGTACCAAAAGATTGAAGAAGAAAGAGAACAAGGAAAGAGTTTAAATTCTGCGCGTGCAGAACTATTTATTCAATCATCTAATTCAGAACATACAAAAGATGCCATTATTTAATTTTTGCCCAATCAATTGGCCGTAAGGGACAACACGCTTGTTTAGGCACACATACATTTATATATATATATATATAGTAAAAAAAACACTTGTAATTAACCGATGTGACCTCGATTTAGTGTTTCTCCAAAACAAGCCTAGTTGAATGACTCAAGCTTTTAGGTTGCGGGCAGAATTGCAGTAGTGGAACTCGATTTAAAAGCATGGTCAGCAACATTACCACCATGGCAGCACTTGTAATTAACCGATGTGACCTCCATCACACGTGCACAAGAGGCATTCGGGCATGTTATGGTTGCTAGGACATCCAAAGTGTTAAATTCGCATGGTTGAGGAGCAGGTAGATCACGCTGTGTGCCATAGTATTCTTCGAATGCAATATCAAAGCCTTCTTTCAGGAGCACTCTTTCTTTCCACTTTTCAAAATCTGCCACAGTTTGATACATAGGTTGGCCGTGACCCAAAATCCTAACATTGGACCCCTTGCTAAGAATGGCCCATCCTTGTGTATCCTGCTTGAGGCAGAGCAAAGACCTGATTATTTCTTGGATCTCATAGTCCAAATTCTCGGAGTGCTTCTTTGGCCTCTTGCCTTCTATGCCAATCCAGAATCGAGGAACTATCTTGGGGTCATCCTTTCCTAAATGGTAATAGTCTATTATTGCATCTGCCCTCCTTATTGTATCGTGCCTTCTAATTTTATCCACTGCCGTAGTGAATTCTCGGGTCCACTTGTCGCTACCTCCATATACGAAGATATACCTATCACCTTTCACCTGATGATTCATGTGATGAACATGAGATAATTGCCATGCATGAAAAGTCTTGACGGAAGAGGGACTAGGACACCTGCCCAGCTTCCTCTAAAACTAAAAAAACTTACATCTAAATATATTATATACAATCTTCCCCTTTCATATAAAAAATATCTTTTTCTAGATTCAAATTTATAATTAACAAATCATAAAAACACAACTTTTAATATTACGTAGGTTTCTAAAAATTCTAAATGTATATATTATTTTCTCTATAAATACTTTTAATTGTTTTAAAAAGTAACTATTAAATGCTTTTATCTATTCAATAAATATTTTTCATAAAACTTTTCTATTTTTCAAGAGTAAATTAAATAATATATTTGTTTTTAACCTTTTGTCACCCACTCACAAATCCTTATATACATTAAGTTGATTGAGTTTTGTAACGATTATCTCGAAAATTAATCATAGCTGTATATAAACTAACTAAACTTTTATTGTTTTTACCTGTATACCATGAAGGTTTGTTTTCTTGACCTCATCCCAGAACCATTTCCATTTCTGAGCAAGTAGGTAAGCATCGGATTTTCTGAAAGGGAATGCGTGGATTCCCCATTCGAAAATGGTGTCCAAGGCATCATCGTTCAACAGGGTACCTTGGGGTTTCACCACTGGAAGGATAGGTTTACCCTGGAACTTGAGATCCTCTTCTATTAGCCTGATCCCAGGTAAGGGTTGAGCGTACTCAACCACCACGTACCACTTTATGGCACTCTTCAAACTGTTGAAAAGTTCCTTCCTAGCATCCCCCCCATTTGTTCTCGATCGGGATCCACAAAATCTTGAATTCCTCTTTCTTGAAATCGCTCTTGTCATTTGGATCTTCCACAAGTCTCTCATAGATTGAATTCAGAAGCCGAATCTCGTCTTCAATTCTGTCCAACCCCGAAATGAATAGCAACACATACTTCTCCTTGAAAACCTCAACATTCTATATATTCACACAAAAAAAGTTATAAAAGGACATGCACACGTGGTTATAATACTTGAACACTAAGTTAAACCTAGAGTGCATGACACAATATATAGGAGGCAAAAATAATAAGAAAAATGATTGGTGGACAACTTTATACGTTATTTGATACTTAGTGAAATAAAGAAATAATATAGAAAAATATAAATATAATAAGTGATATTAGGTTTTAACAAAAAAAAGTATGATAAGTGATATTTTTTATCAGCAAATGATAAGTGATGATATGAAATGATAAGTGATGATATGATATGATAAAAAAAAGAAAAGAAAACAAAATTAACGAGGGTTGATAGAGTGTTTGTAAAATCATTTAATAGTACGAACCACATCCCTCTTGGCGTTGCCATCATATATTTGAGACTTATTATATCCATTTTTACTGATCAGAAGCTTCAAAAAGTCTACAATGTCTTTAGGCTTTTTAAAGGCCCTCTTACGCCTCCGGTAGTCTTCTATGCTAGCTGCAGTAATAAAATGAGAGGGAGTAATTTCTTTTCGTTACGATAAGTAGAAACTAGAAATTTGAGAGGATATTAATTGAAGGAAGCATGTGAAAACACTAATTAAGCACACAACCCTTTTGTTGCTCGCATATCTCTAGTTGCTGCTTGAACTCATCCAGAGCGGGAGAAAGTTTGGCACGGAAGTTCGATAATTCACAGTTCCTGAAACACAGAAAAAAGTTTATCAATTTGTTAATAACACTTCACAAGAAGTATATATAATATAGGTTTAGTTTAGATACAAAAATTTAACAACGCAATTTATGAAAAAGATAAAAATAAGAAACTAAAAAGAATTAAACTATTCTATAAACTAAAATCAGTTAATAATTTATATTTAAGGTTTAACTAACAATTACTTGTATGGGCCCTATAACTACACACAATCTTTAAGGCTTTAGTTCTTACATTTAGAAACTGACTCTTTATTTTCTATACATACACTTTTTAATTCCTATAATTTTGATCGAACAATTAAAATTGATTAACGCATATGTAAAGGCAGAGACAGATGCAAAAACGTATCAAGAGAGGCCAAATTTTTTCTTTCACACAATAGTTTAAATATATATCTTTAATAAATAATAAATTTTAAAAAAAATGTTAATAATTTTATATATAAAATGAGAGATAAGATCTATGCTCAGAAAAATTGACATCTTCAGTTGATATGATAATTGTGTTAATAATTTGGTGATGCGGAGTGGATTCGATCCCATATAAAAACATTTAACATCATCCATGGTGGGAAGAAAAAACAAAAAAGAGTATGGAAGCATAAACTTACGAAACAGCCTGGATGTTGGTGTTGCAAGCGACAAGGGAAGCGACAAGCCAGTAAACAAGGCGGGGGATGAGCTGCAAGGCATCTGAGAGAGCGGGAACATCCTCAGTCTCATAGGTTTCATCAGAAGACAAGACTACCCACCGTCTGATCTTCTCAACGGCCTCCATGACGAGCTTCACTGTTGTGTTGATATCAGTCACGGGAAGCTGTCTGTGTTGGATTTGATTCAGCAGTCTCAACGAGTTTCCCAGAGTGTCTGATACCTGCTGAAGGTTCCAGAAATTTCCATACTCCAACGCGAAAGCCGCTAGTGCTATCAGCGCTTTTGCGTCCCAAGAGTAGTCTCTCAGTTGTTGAAGAATCCGAAGTGTTGTTTGGTGTGCGTTTTCTGGCCCCCAAGGTAGTGTCATCATCTGCCACCGTACGTATATATAATTAAATTACTAGATTCAAACTCGGTCATATGTAATAAAGCAGCAGTTCCAGTAACATCATCATATGAAGAAACACTCATGTTTAATAAGAAAAAGTGAGTATTGGCATTGTGACAAAAAATGACCTTAAAAATTTATGATTCAGATCGATCAATTCCAAATTTAACAACTTTTTACATATATAGGGAACATAATATACCTGGCATGACATCAGCTTCAGTGTGGAGAACTCTGGTTTGAAACTGGTTATGGATATGGGATTTCCTGTAAATCCATTGGGCTCATCTATCTGCAAGACACCGAAAATTTTAATCAGGTTGCTGTATATATATAGGTCGTCACTCTGAACTGAAGCTACATATCACATTTCACATTATTTATTTATTGACAGAACTTTGAGATCCGCGCATATTGGTCCAATTGATTAAAAAAAGAAATAAAGCATGTAATTAGCAAAACAAGCACTAAGATTGCATTTTGTTAATTACCTTATAAAGAGCCCCAACAATTCGAGTTGATAACTTGATAACGTTGGACACGACGTTGAAGAGGGGCTCATTATCAAACACTTGGTCATCGTAAGTGTGGGATACGTAAACTTTTTCAACGATCTCAGTGTCACTCAAATTAAATGGGCTGGGAAGCAGAGGTTTCGGTTGAGTGTTTGAGCTCGACATGTCGGTATCTCGATCACCTTCGTAGGTTTGGATGCGAATTAATGAATGATGTTCTGTGCTATCATGAAGTTGCTCAACCTATTTATAGGTTAAGATTCTTCGAGGCTTTACACTTAGAATAATTAATTAATTTTAGCTAGATGAAAGTGTTCAGATCAGTAAATTATACACAGCAAATTAAGCGTGAAACGTGCCGCTCTGATGCAAAGTTCAGATTTACCCTTACATATGGATTCGTAGGTGACGATATGATCAAGGATATAATTGCCATTTTCACCAAACTACTACCGTGTTTTTCTTCTAGTGGTGGAATTTCCTGAAACTTTCGCTTTTATAAAAGATGGTAGCTCACTTGTCTAAAGGTTCAAGGCAAGAAGATTACACAGGACAATGTTACCATACAAACCTTAGATGACAATGATTTGTTAATTTCCTGAAACTTTTGCTTTCCAGAAGGACGTAAGGCTGAAGTTCACGTTTGTCCAAATGTTCAAGGCAAGAAGATTTCACAGGTCTTGACAGTGAATTTTGTTTCCAGGATATCTATCTAATTTTTATTTATACTTAAATTTAATTTTGTATATTTCTACTGCTGCATTCTAAATTATAGTATTGGAAATGTGTAGAATCAAAATTCACTTTGGGTTCTGTTAAGTCAGAAGCGTTTGACTTTAGTCGAATGACATGTTTACAAATAAAAAATTTCCCTCACATCTCAATTAAGTATAAAATTATGGTGCACATTATCAATTACAAAAGCAATATGCAAATAAATATAAGAAATACTGTTCATTTAAGTTGATTAATTGACCTAGGGTAATACAAATGGAACAACACATGCATGGATTCATTACCGGTATATCCTTAATTTCAAATATTATCTTTCTTGTTATTATCAGTATAACTGAAAGTTACTCATTAATAATAGTTTTATTGTAATTACGTGACCTTGAAGTATTATAAGGTAATCTAAAGAGTACACATACTCCTTATTAACGAAAAAATACACATACACCTTATTATTTTAAACATTTCTTCAACTTTTATTTTTTGTTAATATTTCTTTTTATATCATATCATAGATATTATATTTATATTTTTTCTCTCTTTAGGTATCATATAATATATAGAGTGTACATGTAACATTTTTTCTGATAAAATTATGGTGAAATTAGGCATAACCATATTTCTTTTTGTCCATCTTTATAATTTTTGTGTTCCTGTAGAATATATTTAAAATCCTGTGGTCCCTAAAATTTTGTTCGTTTGTCAATCTAGAATTAAGATTTGTCCAAAGTACTACTGCCCAAACATTTTCCTTTTTCAGAAATACCGACAAAAGGTTAAGGCAAGAATATTATATTGGGCAATGCTACCACAGCGAGGTACAAAACTAGAAATTTTAGTTAAGTGAGACTCGTTCTGAATTCATTCAATCAATGCCGACAAAGACGATGGTGTGACAAAGAAGCAAACCCTGAAATGGTAAAATTATAAGGAGTTATCACTGTAGTGTAAGATCAGCCTCGTAATTAAGGGTTATATCAGTTGTATGAGGCAGCCACTTATCTTCAAAAATTCGAACACTATATATGCCCGTCTCCAATTCTCCAAACTTAATGAGTTGCTTGACCATATATAGCTAGGCTTATATCCTTTTTTCGCCATGAGTTGAAAAGTAGTTATCTATAGAGTAAAAAAAAATCTAACCTTTTTAATTCTAATATATAATAAACCAAATAATATGAAAATAAGTGTAGGTACTAACTAATTTTTCATTACTGTCTTATAAAGAAATGTCTTAAAACTATGCGCAACCTTAATTCTAAGATCTTATTGTCTTAATTATTATTTCATATTTGTAATTTTAATTACTTTCAATTTTTTTACTTACATTTGATTTCAATTTGAATTTGATATATATTTTCAATTTTGAGATTCTATATCAAATTATAGATATTATTTTTCTTTGGATAGAGATAATGTGTCTTGATTTAAATAATTTATTTTTCAATTTTTTCAATTTTAATTTTCTTCTTTCCTTAATTTTATTAATAAAATAATTAAGGGCATCTTTGTCACAACTTCTTTAATAAAAGAATCACCTTTTTTTAAAACAATAATAATACATAATTTCTATTAGTATTTTCATGGTGTTGTTTTAGTTTTTTAAGAAAAGTAATTAGAAGCTGAAAATGATCTAAAATGTGATTAAAATTAGTTTAACAGCTTCTCAAAAAGAAAATAAATTTCTCAGGCTAATGGAGCAGACGGCACGTAATTCTGGTTGTAATCAAAGTCTGAGCGGGTGCTTATTTGGTTTTCATGTTTCAGTGGACAGATAAAAAGGATTTGGACTAGTGATGGTCTTATAAAGGATTAAAGTACTAGTCTTTGACCATTCGTTTTTCTAATACACTAAAAAGAAAAGGTTCTTACGACAATACATATGAGTTTTCTTTTTATAAGTGTGAGTGTGTTTTTCTATAAATTAAAATATATTATACAAAATAATTTAAAATAATAATATAAACAAGTCTCGAACCTACAACTTTTACATTATTAATATACTACTCCAATCAATTAAATTAATAGGTCAATTATGTTTAAAAGTAATTAATGTGGATATATATAGCACTAAATTTTTTTAATATATATTTAATACACATATAATGTTACACAATAAATTTTATAATAATTAATTTTAATCTAATAATTAATTTATAATTTAATTTATCTAATAATTTATAGTTTAATTTATCAAACATGCGAATTTATATGTTATAAAACAAAATTTATAGATAAATTCGGATGTTTGATAAATTAAACTATAAATTATTAGATAAATTAAACTAGAAATTAATTATTTCAAAATTTATTATGTAAAATTATGTGTATTAAATATACATTAAAAAATTTAGTGTTATATATATCAATATATATTATTTTTAAACATAATTGGTCTATTAGTTCAGTTGGTTAGAGATTACCGAATATCTATATGAAGCAAAACACGTAAAATAGTGAAGGATATTTTAAAAATTTCACTATTACGAAAATGAGGTATTAGAAAAACGAATGGTGTAGAAGCAGAAGCCGAAGAAAAGGAGCATAAAATTGTTTGATTTCGTGCAAGCCCAACAGGTTTCTGCTTAATTGAATACAAATAAATTGCAGTAAAACAAAGACTCTGTGTGAAGCCATTATTTTAAACCCATACAAGGGCAGCACAGAAGAGGCTTCATCACAACAGCCGAAACGTAAAAATGATAAAGTAGTGCACACAAATGAATTCCAAACTGGGAAAATAGAAGCTCCTCCAGCAAAATGACCAACAAACTCGTGGATGGAAGCATCAATTAAGAAGCATAGAGCTTCTTCTCAATCATGACATCGCCACTCTCTGGAACTTCAGCCTTGTGATGAGCTGTTTGACCGTGGCAGCACTTGTAACTGACAGAAGCTATCTCCATGGATCTGCCACAAGCAGCATCAGGGCAGTTAATTGGGTGAAGAATATCAGCAGGGTAGTTAGCCAACTGCATGTGCGAGCATTCCTGAGGGTAGTTGTGACGCTTCTGCTCATAGTGTTCCTTGAAAGCCACGTCAAACCCTGCTTTCTCCAGCACCTTTTCCTTCCATATCTCGAAATCAGCTGCAGTGGCCAGCATTGGGTCCCCACTCCCCAACAGCTTCACGTTCGATCCTTTGCTGAGAAGAACCCACCCGGGTTGTTGCTGTTTTAGGCAGAGCAAGCTCTTTATTTCTTCGATGGTAGGGTCCTTCTGTGTCTTCTGAATCATGTTCGCGAACAAGCTCTCTATGCCAATCCAGAAGCGAGGAACGATCCTTGGATCTTCCCTTCCGAATGAGTAGTGCTCTATCACCGCGTCTGCCCTCTTGATGATCTCATGCCTTTTGATTCTTTCCACTGTCTGAGTGAAATCTTGCAGCCACTTCTTGTCACTGCCTCCATAGATGAAGATGAAACTGTCCGCTTTGATCTGATGATCATTCACATACACACACATTTTATATAGCAATAATGCTAATTAATTAACAAGGTTCAACTTTTTATGTGTTGTGTCTTCTGTGCATACATTTGATTTAAAGTGATTTGTACTTAAATCATCTCCAATAATGTAAGCTAATTTTTAGCTTCCAACTAACTTGTCGAACTTAATCATAATTATTACAAAAATCAATAAATTTATCATATATGTGTTAATTTGTGATTAGATAATTTTACAATGTAGAATATTCTCTTTATTATAGGATAGGATGATGTTAAACAATTTTGAAGAGAATATAATAAGTAAAGTTGGACTTACGAGGTCTTGTAGCCTGGGATTGACTTTCTTCATTTCGGCCCAGAACCAATTCCATTTCTGGGTGAGGACATCATCATCAGAGGGTCTGAAAGGGAATGCATCGATGCCCCAGACGAAAATCATGTGCATGGCATTGTAGTTGACCACTCTTCCTTGAGGGTTGAGCACAGGGATGATGGGTTTGTTCTTGTAATTCAAGTCCTCCCTTATGAGCCTTATTCCGGCCAAGGGGTAGAAGTATTCCGCCACATACCACGGCATTTCAAGCTTCAGGTCATCATACTCGGCCCTGTGCAGAAGATTCCACTCATCCACAACTGGGACCCACAGAATCCTGAAGTCCTCTTTTCTGTATCCCTTGACTTCCCTTGGATCTTCCTGCAATCCCTCGTAGATTGATTGCAGAAGGCGAACCTCGTCTCTGATGCTGTCAAGCCCCGAAATGAAGAGTAACACGTGCTTCTTCCTGAACACTTCGATGCTAACCATTTGTCTGGTGATACCATCGTAGACATGGGGGTCGTGAACTTCGTTGTGGTAGATCAGAACCTTGAGAACCTCTACGATTTCTGTCGGAGTTTGAAGCAGCTTCTTACGCCTCCAGTAGTCTTCTAGGTCACCTGAAATCAATTAACACAGATGTCAGCATTGAATTTATTTATGTATATATAGCCTTCGTCGTCATCATTTGTTGTTGTCAATTTTCATATATGTTTGGATTTTGTTCTTTTTCTAAGGTAACACATCTATGGTGATAATAAAATAAACCTTGAAATCATATAGTTAATTTCAAATTTTTAAACATATATTATATACTATGATATTTTCAATTATTAATTTTAAATAAAATTATTCTTTTAAATGTACCTACTCATTTTAACGAATAGGTGAATCCATACATGTTTTACTGATTATTTATCTATCCCTTCAAAAATAAAAATAAAAACTAAACAAAAACAAATGCTAAGTACATAGAGTCTTAGATAAATTAAAAATCTACACTCATTTTCTCTCTTTTTTCTTTCATCATTACTTATCACACACTCATTTTTTCTTCCATCACTTTTTTTTATCAGTTTTTACTTTCATCACATTACTTACCACACACATCATTTTTAATTTATTTATTTTCTTATCTCTCCTTTCTCTACTTGAAGTATCCCACCCTAAAATGGGGTCGAACGATCATAGTATTTTTCCTAACCTATTTTCTTTCTGCTCCTGGTCAGATTAGCCTTTAATTTACTGATAACAGCAGCAAGCTTGTCGTCAAAATTTGCTATTTCGTATCTAGAGTCCCTGCACAAAAGTAATTGCAATAGATAGATATATATATGAGAAGAATGTTAACAATAATAAAGGAGAAAGAAAAAAAATTAAGAGAAAATTATGATAGAGATCGAGAACAATAGTTCATAATCGATCTTTATATAGATAGATAGATAGATATTATTTCCGTGTTGGACCATTTCCGTAGCGAACTGCGAACGGGGATTGATTGGTCTCTGAGGCAGGATAAATATGAATAGATAGATATATAGAGAAAAGTGCTTACGATTCACCAAGAAGGAAATCAAAATGATTAGCACAGACAACAGTGGTGACGATGGTCCAGTAGACAGCAACAGGGATCTCTTGCATGGCTTCAGCCAAGGCTGGGACGTCCTTCAAGTCATAACCTTTGGTGGAAAGCCTCTCCAACTCGGAGATGCACTCAACCGCGATGAGCAAGTTCTTAACCAAGCCGTTGTAGTCAGCCACGGCTTGCCTGTTCCTCTCCACGATGTGTACTCGGCTCATCTGTGCCAGTGATCTTCCCAGATGGTCTCCGCTCGGAGTCTGGACGAGGTGCCAGAAGTTTCCATACTCCAAAGCCAAAGCAGCTAGAACCAGTATCGCTTTTCCGTCCCATGTGTAGGTTCTCAGCTGGTCTAGGATCGACATTGCTGTGTTGTGTGCGTGATGCTCACCGTGAGGTGTGTTCATCATCTACGTACACCCACATAACTTATTCTTTATTAAGAATCCAAGATCTTCTTTAAAACAGTATTAACTAAGAGTAATGATATCTATATTTTTCTCTTTTTCTAGTGTTGAATAGATTAATGAATGTTCATCAAATATTTTTCATTAATTAATGGGATGTGTTCGATCATTATAGTTTGTGTCTAATTTTATATTACACAGATATATTGACTTTGATTTACAAACGCTCCAATACATCTCTATCTATAAAGTATGTTTATCCTAAATTTGACTAGTGCCTTCACTTTAAAACTTGAAATTAATTATAAAATTCAATTACTGTAAGATAAGCATAATGGAAGTGGCAAAATTAAATCCCATAACAAGAAGTACTAATGAATATATTATGCAGCAGAATGAATTAACAACCTGAGAAGCAATATGCTTAAGTTTAAGGAACGGGGGGGTCGAAAGTGGACAAAGGAACCTTGTCTTCAATAAGACCAACGGGTGTGCCAGTCTGCAACAAAACAAATGGTTTACTCTACTGATAATGATAACTAGTTGTGAAAGCGATCGATATATAGATTGATTGATCAATTGAAGGTTAGGTACCTTAACAGCAACACTGTCAGCAAGTGCAGTAGCACGCTTGATGATGTTTGCAGTAACGTTGAAAAGCGATTCCACATCGTACCTTTCAGCGGTGTGGACGTGGGTAATGTAAACCTTCTCCAGGACCTGATCATCAGTCCAACCCAATGGGTTCAAAGTGTTGGTTTGAACCGAAGAAGGGGTCGCAGGAGAAAGTGAAGTCACTAATGCCATTGCTCGATCTCTTTGTATCTGATCTCTCAGGTTTAATTTGTTTGTGCCTTCTTCTTTCTCTGCTTCGCCTATTTATAACTCTTAGTAGTGGGATAGAGTTTACACTTGCCGCAACAGCGAGAATCTATGAGCCAACTCTTTTTGTGACATCAATGCAGGATATTACGATATAACCTTGTATGTTCATGATATAATCAGGGATAGTATTGACATTTTGGTAATGATTTTCTGCAGCTTTTGCTTTTGATAAAGATGGTGGTATATATGTTTGTTCTCAAAATCTTCAAGGAAGGAATAATTGTATATTACTAAAGGTTAAAGGAAGAGAATATATATAATTTGAAGCATTAGAAGACTGCTGATCAGGACAAGCAAGCAACGGATACCATCTAATTGTGGGCCTTCATTCGATTTGTAGTAACCTGCATTGCATGTACAGGATCTATCTATTGGGAAAATATTAAATGATCATGTGCTCACCCGTGAGGTTCTGGAGTACAGTTTCGCTGATCTCTTTCTATATGTTTCAAATTATATAATTAAGCTCACTATAAAACGTATCTCATTAATATATTGTAGCTGTTAGAGAAAATATATAAAATGAATGCTTATATTGTGTACAGACAAGAATAAAGTAAGATTTCAAATGCTTTTTTGCTTTTGCTAATTAAGGAACTAAGGAGAAAACCCGGAATATGTAAATCATAAAATTTAAGGTTAAGCAAAATAAAATGGAAAAATATATAAAAGACGTAAATCATAAAACTCTAATATCTTAAGTGTTATTTGTGATTGAAATTAAGATGTCTCTCAAGAAATGAATATTGATATTTTATTGAATAGTTATATATAATACTAATAATACAAAGAATGAAAGATATAAAATTTTAAAAAGTCTGAAACCCAAATATAAACCATTTAGGTTTAGATGTGGCCGTTGTGAAATCTTAGGTTTGTCTATTTTTTTAAAATTAAAATATATTTTTTATTTTCATATAATTAAAAATGTTAGGATTCCATTTTTGTAAAAATTTTAGTAAGTTAGATGTCCTAGTAAAATTAAAATGTGTTAAATTTTTGTCCGAACTTAGGCTAAGGTAAATTTAAAACTACAAAGAGTTAAAAATTATCACTGTAAAAAAAAATAAACCATTTAGGTCTTGATGTGATTGTTGTGAAACCTTAGGTTTGTCTATGGTTTTAAGTCTAAAATATATTTTTTCTTCTTCATAAAATTAAAAATGTTCACATTTCATCCTTGTAAAAGTTTTAGTATATTTTTCGTTTAAAATTAAAATGTGTGAAATTTTAATTAGGATCAAGTAAATTTGAACCTACATACTATAATTTGTGGCAGTTTTTTTTTTCTTCAATTTTCGCAGTTGAATTTCTAGTAATTATTCAATTCTTTTGAAATGAGATTTGATTTAATTTTAAATCCCAAAAAGCATCGTATTTTATTATTTTAGTACCTATTTCACTTTTTTCTGTTAATCTCTCAATGCTCCTTTAATAAAGATTCAAAACATGTGGTTTTTGAAATAATTTTGTGAATAAAAAAATATACGGAAACTAAATCCAAGTCATCAAATTTTCAAAGATAAAAAGATATATGTAATCCATTAATATATTTCATATTAATATTATGTTCTTCTATATTAACATAACATTGAACTTGATGAAATTCATCATGATCTCAGTCCTATTTTTTTATCATAAAGATTTAACCTAATAATAAACTTAGTTGAGATAAATAAGGATTCAAAGTTATAAATAAAAATCGAGCCGATAGACTAAATCCATTTCGAAGACAAATCATGGACAATTCGAATTTGGGTTGAAATAATTTTAGGATCCGACCTCTATTTTGAACCCAACTCACAACATCTATCAAGGCAGCCGATCAAATTCGGCCTGTTTAGACATCCCTGGAACTAACAAGTCCTTTTGCATGAGCTATTGAAAACTTTATATAGTAAAATTTATAAGTTTGAAGATGGAAAGATATTACATTTTTTTTTTTCATTTTGACCAGATACTAAGATACTACATAAAGCATTAATTTTATTTCACTCAAGAGGGGGAGGGGAGGGAAGTAAAACAACATTTATATACTATTTTGTTATCCTATCAGGAAAAAGATTGTAGCCTCTAAATTGAAAAAGAAAGCTTTACAACTAAAACAAGCGAGCATTATAAAATCATAAAATCAGTATTTAAGCATTAATATAATGCGCTTAAAGGAAAAAGTGTATCTAACTTATAGATAGCAGTGCAAGACAACATTCATTCAAACTACATGTGCAATCTACAATTCCACTTACTAATAATAATAGTTGCATGGAAAGAGTAGGAAACAACCCTTGCAGAATACTAAATATGCTTCACTCAAGCAAATCGGAAACTGCATTTTTCCTAAATGGATCAACTAGAGCCAACTGGTTAGCCAACGTTTTGTTGGGAAATAGGTTATCAGCTTTCATCCTCTCTCTGATCCCATACACTGGAACCTTGGCGTTTACATATGCCTGTAGTAGAACTTGGAACTGACTTATTCGAGACGTATAACCAGCTTGTCTCATTTTAAGGAAAATCTTCTCTGAGTTATGGATGTCACCCCTCTTTGCATACTGCTCTAAAATAAACAAATAGGTTGTAAACATTGGCTGCAGCTGATTCTGTTGGATTGCCTTCTGCAAAACAGAGTCTGCCTTCTCAACTTCCCCAGCTTGGATATACAGTTTCACAAGTGCATCCCATGTTAATGGGCCTATCCTCACCCCACTATCTGCCATTTGCTTGATAAGATCCTTACCCTTCGTTAGCATCTTATTATTTGCATAAGTCTTCAGAAGAACTGAGTAGTTCTTGGAATTATGTTTCCATTTCTTTGACGCCATCTCAAAAACTGCCTCTGCTTCTTCAACTTTCTTTAACTTTCCCCAGGCTTCAACTGCAGCCAAGCAGTCCTCAAGGCGAGGTTTTGATTCACAGACCTTCCAAATTCTCTCCACTTCATCAGCCTTTCCCAGGTTTGCATAAAGGCGGAGCAAAGTTGCGCATGCCCACTGATTCTCTTTCAAGTTTTCACCTTCCATCTCCTTCAACATAGCTTCAGCTTTTTCTTTAAGCCCGGCTGAGGTGTAATGCCTAGCCAAGAGTGCTTGTATTTGGATGTCTGGTTCAAAGCCTTCGTCCTTCATTGTCTCAAACACTTGCTCCATTCCAGCAATATCATTGGAGTGGCCCTTTGAGTCTATTAAGATTCTGTAAGTAAAAAGAGAAGGTTTGATATTCTCTTTTTCCATCAGCAGCAAAACATCAGCTATTTTCTTCTTGTCCAGCCTCTTATACAAAAGCAGCAACTGGTTACAAGCAAATGCTGTAAGTGGTAAATCCAAGTCCTTCATTTTGTTGAATATTTTCTCTGTTGCAATCAAATTGTTCTGACTAGCACAGTTAGCCAGTAACGTTCGGTATAATAGCTCGCCTCTAAAAGATTCTGGAACACTCTGAATGAATTTCTCAGCCTTTGGGAGGCCACGCAACTTGGCAATCAAATCAAGTTGAGAAGCATAATCACACTCAATAAATTCAAGCTTCTTGTTTGACTCTAACCACTGAAAGAGCTACAGTTCCAACCAAAAAAACAATAACATTACAGTATAACGCATCATATTGGAAAATTGGAAACTCAGAAAAAGATAAATATACAGTAACAATGTTAATCACTCAAAACAAATATAATGGTCATTACTACATAGAATACATTTATGCAACACTCCATATAAGACAATATGCCTGGATTATCAACTGAAGAAAAATTACATGCTACTAAAAGCATTTGCAACATATCAATATGCAGGGGGAAGAAACAAAAACAAAATCATTCCCCCTACTCTGAAGTCCTAACCATAGCTATCAAATTCAGGATAGTAGAGCGGAGGGCTAACACAAAAATGCGAAATAAATTTTAGAGATTCTACCATTGAAGTTATGTTACAGGTATGTTTAATTCTAAGTAGGAAGTAAAAGCATGCCTATAATAATTTTCTCTGAATATTTTCATTAATATTTAAACAATATAAGATGACCACTTTAAATGAGTTGTCCAAATTATTGGCTAATCTGAGTATTAGAGGAAAAAGAATCCTCTTAAATGATTGTATGGAAATATTTGGCCTTAAAGATTTGTATTCCTTTTCAAGCATTATTCTGCTGGAAATGGATTTTGGTTCTTATCATGTTTCTGTTTTGAAGGAGATTATCCAGAATGTAGTAGTTATTGAGGTCTGCATACAAATTATAATGTGTTTGCAAAAAGGTTGATTCCAACAGTTGCAAAGAAGACCTCTTTTCCCCTTCCCAATTTTAATTAAACCTATTTTCCAGCTGGTGTTGGACGGGAAGCATCATGCGATGCATTGAGATAAGTTGGGGAGGATTGTTATAACAAGACCCCCCCCCCCCCCCACCCACACACAAACAAAAAAAAAGATAAATGAATTAGTGGATGAATAGAAGGCTATCATGCTATTGCAGTATGGTGCCCATGCATAGTTGAGATGGCCATCTTGTGCTGTTATTATGAATGCTTGTCAAGACCCCATGTTAGGATCCAATTGCAAGGTATGGGACCTGAATCCCATGCATAGTTGAGTATGGGATTATGGTGTGGAGTTATCTTATTGCAAGGTATGACCTGAGTCCCACATTGGAAATATAGGATTCTAGTATGGGGTTCATAAGATCTTGCACTCTCCAACAACAACAGTTGGCTTTGTGGTTTGGTTCTCTTCTCTGAATGTTCTTATCATTTCAAAAAAAGATAGTCCAATGTTTGAGCACTTAATTTTATTTGATTCCTAGATCATACCCCCTATTTGGTTAAATTACTGCAGCTGGGAAAGGAGATGAAAATTTAAAAAATTTCAGCGGGTCCCACACCACCACACTACATTAATTCAAATATTTCTTCTCTATTCCATTCCACTCACTTCCATTCAACCAAAATGATAAGCGTAAGCCACCCATCACTAGGGTGTACACCCGCAAGCAGCGAGTAAGAGAAGCAATAGTTCTGGACCACCAAAGGAGTGCAAACCACCCAACAGACGTGATTCACCCAAGGGGAGCAAGGCCAAGAGATGCGAATCAAGGGGACATGACCCTTGGTGCAGAGACGCACCCTTTGGGACCAGTAAGTGTGACTCAGGAGGGTGCAACCGGTGGAGAAAGGGCGCAACCCTTGGAGCCAAAACAACATTAGATCTGGTGGAGAAAGGGCACAACCCTTGGAGCCAAAACAACATCAGATCTAGAGCAGTTACAGATGTGAACAATCACAACCATTCTGAACAATTGTGTCAATTAGGAATAGATGTTAGATGCAGTATAAATAGAAGTAAACCAAATTAGGAAAAGGGAGGGAAAAACAAAGAAGGATAAGTTTGAATTGTGGAGAGGCAGGCTCTCGAAAACTTGTGTTGTAAAAAAATATCTCAATTTACTTATATAACATTTTTATTTCATCTTTTCTATTCTATTCCATCTTCTATGTTCCTATCACAAAATGACCTGTTTTTATTCAAGAAAGTCAAGGAATTTCATTAATGATGGTATTGCAAATACAAGTAGGAGTATTCGTGAAAACTAAGTCTAGCATGACATATTGCTCTCTTAGCAAGAGTATGAGCTGCAATATTTGCTTGCCTCTTAACAAACATAACTCTAGTTTTGATACTGTGTAAGAAGGTATGTACACTCATGAATAATTGCACCAACTTTTGGACAATCTTGGGCTGAACTGTTGAGCCTATCCACCACCATTTTACAGTCTAATTCGAACTCAACATGGGTCATACCATAATAAGCCAGCCAGCCATCTTAAATCACTAGTTGATGTTGGATCTCCAACAATTTCCAGTTTAGTTCTTCATGGTACCTTTGAAAATCTGTAATGCTTCCCTGACTTGAATCTTAGTAAAGCGTAGATCTTTAGTTTAAAAATTTCACTTTTGAATTCTAATTTAAAGTTTGGCACTTCCCACAACCACAACCCTTATTTTTTGGTTGGAATCCCATTTCAGAATGTATACTAAGATCACCTGAAGTTTTGATACCCTCCATTTATATTGATTCAGATCCTATTTTAGCACTCTCCATGAGATGTTTTTAAATTCTAATTCTTCCACTTTGGATATTCTGTATGAGGATTCCAGTTATTTGCTCTAAATTTGGTTATATGATCTCTGTTTTAGAATAAATGGAGACTTTTTTTGGATTTTTATTTTTCTTTTGATATTTGATTTCTGATGATGGTGAAATCCCTTAATCTGATTTGGGATTTTGAACATGATTTCCTTGAACTTTGGTTTTCTGTCGATAAATTGAATTATTGAAACTATTCGGAATCACATCTCTGGTTACGATTCGCAAAGTGTATTTAGTATTACTTCTCTGCAGAACTTGTATGATTATTTGGTTACTTTTTAACTTTTAAGATCTCAAACACACTTTAAATACTAGAAGGAATCCTTAGGTGGTTTTTCTTGAGAATATTTCCATATACAGAACTTCAAAACTAAAGGGGTACACATGCATTCCATACCAAGTCTATCGCACTCTTAGCTTTATAACATTTCAGAGAAAGATTACATCCCTCGTCACCATCATGCTTGAGATAGAATTTGTCAGATTTTAAACCCAGACAAAGGATTTGTTGCCTATGTTTATGATGTTTTCCTGGTGCACATGCTGTATGTTTGGTTAATGAGTAAGGGATACAAATCATAGTTACCAACCCCAAATTGTGGCATAAAAAACCTAAACCCCCAAGACCTTGTTTATGAATTCTGATTAAGGAATAGTGTAAAAGTAGATGTTACAAAGGATAACAACAGTACAAGAGAACTATGGGGGGGAAAAAGAAATATAGATAGGAATGAAGTAAAGAAAAAGGAAAAATTAGTAATTTTATCCTCAAAGTTTAACTAGGATTCAATTCAGTATTCTAATTTTTTATAATTCATTTTCATCTACTAACACCTTGGTGTATAGCTCTACCAAGTCATTATCTGATTACATGGAAATTAAAAAATAAAAAAGTGACCGTTATAGGGGCCAGTGTTCACAATTTGAAAGTTAGGATCCTTCTCCAATTTCTGGGTTTTTGTTCTGTGAATTAGGCAACAGAAAAAAAAATAGCATGGTACCAAACACTGGCATTGTTTTGCTTCAGATAAAAAGCACTACAAGTATAATAATAAACAAACTTGAAACACCCAAAAATATGAAGCAATTGGCAACCTAAATTTATCAGCAAAATAATTTTAAAATGTTTAACTGAATAAATCAGTAGCAGATGTAAGTTTCATCAATTTTTACCTGGAAAGCCCTCCCATACATTTTACGTCTCCGAAGCTCACGCACGGCCAGCAAGATCTCCTTCCGACTTAGTTCTTTCCCATGCTCAACCCACTTATTGAGAGCAGAATCAACAGACAACCCAGGAGCATCTACAATTGCCTTGAATAGTTCCGATTGAGTCCGTCTACCTTGTGATTTTTTCTTGGTTGGGTCAATCTCAGCATCTGATAAGTCCATCTCATCAACTGGTTTTCCACCATCCTCGTCTCCGTCAGACAAGTCAGCGTCAGATTCATCATTACTTCCCTGTATCTCCAGCTCAGACAACCCTCCCACCAAATTATCATCATCCTCTTTCGTGCTGCTAGCACCAGCTTGTGAGGAAAGTTCACGCCTGCCCACAGCAAATTTCAGCGACACCGGACCCGTGCGGCAAAATGTGTCAGCCGACAGAAATCTACTGTGAGTGATTTGACGAGACTGAGGGATACCAGCCTCATTTTCCTCACTAGTGATTGGCACTAATTTGACAGAAGAAGCACGGGTAGCTCCCCGGTTAAGTCCTTGGCTCGTACTAGAATAAACAGCAAGCACAAATTAATCACAAACAGTGCAAAAGAATGAGCAAAAACAAGAACAAAATGAAGAGTTTATGAGAGGATCATTAGCCTAATCGCACTCAAAACCCTAATCCATGAAATTAGGCACATTTCACGGTGCTTAAACATTAATCATAAAGCGTTAGTCATAAACATCGATGCGCTAAGGTCGAAGAAAGGAGGCTTCACCGCTATTCTTTGAGTGACATAAAACTTGTATTTAGAATAGATGATTAGTCTACTGTGTAGGAGTGTTAAAGGAAGGTTACATTACGAGTTTGATGAAAGGAATTATTGGAAGTAGTGATTATGGAGAAGAGATTTTGTATTCATCGCAATTTTGAGAATATGTATGAGAATGAAAGAGAGTTACCTGAGACGAAGAGAAGCTCGACGAAGTGTCCACATGGTGAAAGCAGACAGTGTGTGAAAAGTGGAAACGGAAATGGAAATGAACAGAACAGAACAGAGGCTGGACGCTTAAACCCTAACTAGAAACCCTTTCCGTCTTTATAGTCAGGTGCGCAACCCTGGCTAAACCCTCTCATAAGTCCCACTTCAATAATTTATTTTGTTTTTTGAGGGGCACATACACCTCAATAAATTATACCAACGAATTTTGATTCTTATTTATTAAACAAATAAAATTAAGAGTTCAATGCATATTTATAAAGTAAAATAATTTTATATTATTATCCAATAATAAATTATCATTAAATTTATTTTATAATTATATACCACGAGTTGTGATTAAATGTACATAACTTTTTACACTATATAAAATCCTTTTTCTCTAAAATTAATCGGTCCCAAATTTTAATTTTGTGTTAGAATATAAAATTTTGATTTTTACTTTCAATTCAATTCTAATACTCGTGTGAATTTGTTGGATACTGAATGGACATTTTAAATTTAAATAAAATTTAAAAATAAAATTATATGAAAGATAAAATATTATTATAGTTGTTAAAAAATAGTGAAATTTTCACAGCTATATAATAAAATATTACTATAAAATTTTAAAAAACAATTTTTAAAAAATATAGATTATATAAGCGTTTTTTTAAGAAATATATTGGATTTATTTCTTTAAAAAAAACTAAAAATTACTTATTTTAAGTAAAAGCAGTTTATACAAAAATATAAAAAAAATCATAAAGTAACTCATTTATTTAAAAAACACTTGTTAAATAAAAAACTTAAACTAACGAACAGAAATAAGTTTATGTCCAGCTTGCAAAAGTGAGAAAAAAAAAACAATTGTCTAATAAAAGCAGCTCCACAAATTAAAAAAATAATAATTTGTGTATTTCTATACTTTTACTATGACGAAGTGTTTAAAGACATACTCACTCCAAACTTTTCAAGCCTAATCCATATATTGTCAAAAGATATTTCCTATGACAAGAACGATTTGCATGTTCAGAATAACTTTATTATTTTTTATGACTACTAAAGACACAAAAATATAAAAGGATCTTGCAAAATGAAATAATTGTTTATAGTTACTTTACTTCCTTTGGTGAAACACATCTTAGTTATTCTAAATTCACATTTCCATTTAAGTCCATTAGGTTATTTAGTAAATGCTAGAAATATACATTGTAATTAATAAAATTATTATTATTGCAATAATATTGGCATCTTAAAAGCTACTATTAATAAGAACAAACTAAATTTGTTTATACATATATTCTTTTTCCGATAATGTTGTGTTGGCCAAGAGGTTCAATAGCTTCAACAACTTTACTATCTAGCTTGTGCACATCTTGTTGCTTCTCAATCAACAAAATTTATGTTATCAATATCTTAGTTTGTTTTTTCTTAGCGTATCCCAACATTGTCGTTTCTTTTCCATTAACTTTTCTTTTTCTTCCTTATTTGTATTTTTTCTTCTCAACAACTGATTTTTTCCACTAAAAAACATACCAAAAGGATATGTTTTTCAGCTCTTAAACTAGATTAATGATTTGTAGTTCCCTTATCATCAACTTTGAAAGAGTCCTTGGCTTTTTCAGCTTCCATTTCTTCAAGTTTGTTTTCTTCCATTTCTTTCTCTAATAAGAAAAAACATCATACTTAATTAGGTCTTGAACAAATTAAATAAAAAAGGGACAAAAATAATAATTTAGCCTAAAATGTACAAGTGCAATTTCCCCATTACAATAACTAAATTGAAAACATGTATTCAATTTTCCTATATTACAAAATAATTATTGGGTTTAGGACTGAGAAAATAAATTCAGAACAAAGAAGAAGAAAAGACTAGCACACAAAATGTATCTTGCTATTGAAGAAAAAAACATAATGAATCAGAAAACTCTCTCTAGCTCCCTGCTTTCTAACTAATTCTCATATATATAGGAGCATGAACTAACCGAAAACAATTAAAACAGGAAAAGTAATTATAAAATATAACTTATTATTTAAACCATTTAACAACTAACTAAGAAGATTGGATGAGCTTCACCAAATAGACATCAGGGAAGAGCTGAATTGGAGAGTAGCTAGTATCGTCCAACAACCTCTTTTGTCCAAAAATAATCATAATTTTCTATGTTTTAATTACATGGTTTAAGTGCAAGAAATTTATTTGCCTTTTTTTTCTTCATTTTATCTATTAGGAATTCAATTCCTTCCTTCAAGTTGACTTTTATTACCTTTTATTGTCTTTTATTATTTATTATAAATCCAACTCACATGTACGTATTCATCTTCGACAAATCTACTATACCACTATATAGTATACCACCCATTTTCTAGTGCTTTATAGGTTTGATCCTTAGAAATGGGCATTGTGTGTAAAGTAGTGGTGAAAGCTTTATTAAATATGAATGGATATTACTTAAGTGGAAATCTTATAATAAAAAAAGTGTAAGAAAAAACAAGAGAGTAATAATTGTCTCGAAGGAAGGAATTGAATTCCTATTAAATCAAATGAAAATATAAAAAATGTAGTCAAAATTCCCTCTTGTGACCTATGTAACTAGATTTTTTTTTTTTATCATGTTCTATTTGTTGTTGTTTGTGAAAATAACGATCCCTTAAGTCAATTGTTGACCATGTTTAGATTAGAGTCTTTAAACACATTGTTTGGAGCCTTCAAAAATAAAAACACACACGCCATCTATAAGATAGAGACAACAAATGTTAGGATTTAAGATAGAGAAAGAGACTAGAGTTTGAAGAAAAATAATTAGAAAGAGAAAATATTACCTCTTGAGGGAGCAAATGAGTTGCTGTAGAAAGATAACCTCGTTAGGTTAGGGTTTAAAGACAAACACATTAAGAACATTGAGAAAAACAAAAAGAAAAGGTTAAAGAAAAAAATGAAAAGGGAAGTCATGCTTATATAAAAGGAAAATTGATGTTATCGAGACAAATATTGGTTGGAAATATTATCTTTGAGACATCTTGGATTTGTCAAACCATGGAACAAAGTTTTGAAAATTAAAGCGAAAATGAAAATATGAATGCGTTACTGAAATTAGAAAATTATAATTGGTTTTTTACATTGATTATAATAAAAACTAATGTAGAATATGACTTTCTATATTGACTTTTAATACTTCCAATCTAGAGAGTTTTGTCAGGATTTTTAAAGGTTGCAAAGTACATCTATATTATGGATTGGTTGTACAAAGAATCAATCTAGAAAGTATTTTTATGCTAATTCTTTATAAAACCGAAGTAGAAAGTCTTGTTAGAAATTTCAGAAACTACAAAAAAAACATTGACATTCTAGTTCGGTCGATAAAAATACCAATAGAGAAAAATACTTTCTTCATCATTTCTCAATACAACTAGTCTAGAAGGATAAATTGGTAAAAGGAGGAAAAGAAAAGCAAAGCTGGTGAGAGCAGGGGACGAGAGGAGAAGAAAAGGAGGAGAGAGAAAAATAGGTAAATTGGTATAATAAGGTGAAAAAAAAAAGATGAAAAATCTTAACCATTAATTTAAAATTGAATAAATATAACTGTTCCAACTTCGAAGCTCATTTCCTTATGGTGGGAGACATCTTATACTCTCCCTTACACCATAAAGAAAATATAACCACGAATTTGTCTCCTCCTCTAAAGTTGGAGGATTACACTTTAGATGATAAAGTATCAGACTAGATGATAAAAAAAATAAACATTAATAATTATGACAAAATCAAATACATATATAATAAAATTTAAACTTAATTATAATTTCAATCAATTTTTTTAATTGATGACTATTATTATATTTTATTCAATAAAATACATCTCCTTGCTTTTGTGAAGCCAAATCCTTAACATATACATATCACAATTACTCTTTTAAGAAAATATATACATTGTTCCTTTAATATGCTAAGAAGAGATAGAACTTGAGCAGGAATACTCAGGATGGAAAGGAAGAAATCTTCAAGTCCAACAATGATAAACCAATGGTAACTCTTAAACATGGATTTAAATGTCAGCACGTCACCAGATGAGGTTGCAAAATGCGAGAAAGTGTAGTTAAAATAAGAAAATTGAGGGAAGGAAAAATATAAGTTTATGTAATCATAATATAAGAATCCAATTAAGGCAAGAACTCACAAATGCCCCTTAAGAAAAACACACAAATGCAGAAATTTAATGCGAAACTCTCATGGACAAGTGAAGGAAAAATATATATTATAAAAAGAAAGTTAAATGATAACGAATATATATGAAAAATAAATTACCGTTAAGACAATAAATTTCATTATAAATTTGATTGATTGAGCGTAAACACTATTTTGAACGCACTTGATTTAAAAATTAAATTTTGGAGTTGAAATCCCATTAAAGATAAGATATAAACATAAACTAAACAACTTAATAATAATAATAATAAATAATAATTAAGTTTTAGAGAAAAAAAATTTATGTACATAGTATAAAAAGTTTTTTATACATCCAAATTTATCATATATAATTAGTTTATCGAATTCTAAAATAATTATATTAAATGGTAATTTATCATTAAATAACAATATAAAATAATATCAGTACATATGCACCAAATTCTAAGTTTTATACAATGTCAATATTAATATTTTTATTATGTCAATCAATTAAAAAAATATCATGAACATGATTTTTTTAAAAATATTATAAAAGTCAATAATTTTAACATATGATCAGATGAATATATATATATATATATAAATTAAAATGATCAACTTTTTTAATAAATCCACATATTTGAGTCATGCTAGCATTGAAATAAATATATATTAAAATAATTTATAAAATTAGATCATAATCACAAATATGATATCAACGACATATAATGTCTTACTTTTCAACGACATTGACTATAACAAAAGTTCTTGATCGGACGTCGAATGGATCAAATAACCGACATAAAAAGCGCGGTTTGTAGTAGCGTCACTTCCTTCATAAATTATTTCAAAGTTTAACTATTTTTGTGCTCACAAAATATTTCCTAAGGATTTGTTATTCATAACACTACTTTCCAGCATAATCTTAAAATTGCCCAAAATATCAACTAGCCCAACCAAATTTATGTTGCTTCTCATCCATCCATTCTTAATTTTAGTTGTTAGATTATATTTCATTTTAAAATAAAATGTTATGAAATAAAATTACCTAACTAATGCATAAATTACAATTCAATAATTGAAACACGATATACTTTTTTTTGGACAGAAAACATGATAGCCTTTTGAGCACTTATTTTTTATTTTAGTTTTATAATTTTTTAAAGTGTCTTGTACCATAAGTGTAATAACCATGGAAAAAATAAAAAAAAATAAAAATAAATAAATTTACTATATTCCGTCACAAAAAGCGTTAACGACAGATTTTGCGACAGCTAGTTCCTGGCGTCGTTAGCGTGAAATTGCACCAGAAGGCCTTTTTTCTCGAATTTCTGGCCCGATTAGCGTGGGGGTTGGTGCGGTTAGCGCCAGAAGTGCGCCAGAAAGCCTATTTTTCTAGAATCTAGTGCGGTTAGTGCCAGAGTGGCGCGATTAGCGCCAGGACGCGGGCTGGGGGCCTATAAAAGGTCATTTTCGCGTTTTAGGACAGCACAAACGTTCCTTCTTCTTCCTCCCGCTGATTTCCGCCATTAACGACCTAGGGAAGCTTCATATCTTCTCCATCTTTCATCTAAACACTTCCCACCCAACTAGAAAGTTGATTAGAACTCCTCTATGAGTTAGATTTCAAACTCAGTCCTCAGAGAAAATCATCAATCGGAGAGATCCAGTTCTTTAGGGAATTCCTCAAAACTGATATTTGAGAGGGAAAAAAGGCGATTCTAGGACGTTAAAGCTTGGAGAAGTGATCCTCTAGCCTTCTTCGACAGTTTAGAGGTAATAAACTCTAGTTTTGCCGATTGATTTGTGAAATTGTTCTTGGGATGAATAGTGACCCATTTGTGTTAGGCCTGGAATTAGGCTTGGGTCCTTCAGGAAAGTAAGATCAGGAGGTTGTTCTGATGGAAATGGAACTTTGAAACATGACTTTTGATGAAGTTTGATTTTGACTCTGAGATATGTATGAGTAGGAAGAATGTTGGTTAAATGAAGGGTATTATGATATATATGAGTCTAGGTGTTTTTACAAAAGATGTTCAGGAGGTTAAATAAACGGTGAAAACGTGTTGGGATAATTGTTTTAATTAAGTTGGATAATCATTGATATATAATCTGGTTAGAGCATTGAATTGACTTATGCAGAGTCTTAGAGCGACTCTAGTACCTTTGTTATACCAAGATAGATCCTTGTGAGGGTCTGTAAGTCACCAGTTAAGTGACTAGCTCTTAGAGACTTGAGATAGAGTAATAAAGGGTTATAATATAAAAGAATAAGGTTTATGTTCCTCTTGAAGGTTGAGAACCATTATTGTTTACTTAAATGCCTTGTAAGGTTAGAATGACTATTGATTGATTGTGTGCCTGTTTATAGGGCGTGACACCGAGGGTGTCAGTGGCAAAGACCACAGTCCAGGGATTGGACAACAGAGCACTGCCTTGCTAGGTAAGCTCTTTGTTCTTGGGAGTATTTTCCATTGCTTGTGTTCCACCAGACTTCGAGATGGAGTGATGGTTGCATACATGATTTATATGCATTGAATTGGTTGTTACAGTTCTCCTCATGATAATATGTATGTATGTATCTGTGCTTTGTGTATGGTTGTTCTTTGGATAGATCTTCTGGCCAGTAGATAGATATGGACTTCCCTAGGAGTAGAGCGCAACTCCTAATTTGGTTTGCTCAATAAGGGAGATCCTTTAAGACCAAGAGATAGGTGGTCCCGGGCGGTTGAAGCCTATTCTCGGAGGTACCATATATCCTGCATCCATGCGAAAATGGGTAGTTCCCGATGGGATGACACGGGGTGTGAGTTCCGGCCTCACACTGAGGACTGAGATGGTCCTGGATACTAATGATGTTACACATTAGAGCTTCTATGTGCCTATGTGTTGTTGTGATGGTTTGTGATACCTTTGATGTATGTGATCATGGAAGTGAGCCAGGGTGAGGAGAAGCCTCCAAGAACCCTGAGCTTACTGAGATTGTATCTCACCCCTGTTGGGGATCTTATTATTTTTCAGGTGATGCATCTGACAGAAGTGATGGGTCCTAGGGCGGAAGGCCCCAGTAGGGACAGACATTGTACAACTGCTTTAACAGTGTTTTGAGAGCTCTGTGGCTCACTGTTCATGTTTTGACACCGTTTTGTACCCCTGTGAAGGAATATATGCATGTGTATATATTTTAATTCTGTATATTTTGTACCCTCGTGTGAGGATGTGATCTGTTAGATCAGGGCACAAGATGCCTACTTTTTTGTATAGACACAGTAAGTGTCTTTAATATGTATATATATATATATAATCTATGTATATGTAAATAGATACCTATGGGTTATATTTCTCCTAATATATCTGGATAGATATTATACTTTTATCTGCCGTTATTTATGTTATCTGGATCGTTAAGGCTATTGTGGTGTCTTGGCATTCGTTTATGTTATTGTGAGTACGGACCATACATAATGAATCAAGAAATATGGTTTTGAAAATGTTTCCGTGGGTTTTCTGTAATTAAATTAATTACCGCACTAATCTGATTAAGTAATGTTTAATACACCGGATGCATACGGGGTGTTACAATAAGTCCATATAACTAACTGTATTAGTTATTGAGATAGTTGCTTTGTTAGGCAAACATAAATTTTAATCCTTAAATAATCATTAAATATGCTTAGTCTTTCCTCTTTCCATATCAAGTACTTGATCTACTGAATTTCCAAAGCAAACAAAAGAAAAAGAAAATAGAAACAACACAAGCTATTTCGGATTTGTCTATGGAGCAAGTGTTTGAGTTTCCTCCTGAGTGTATTACTACTAAGCTAAGAGCTGATATGACTCATGTTTATTTTCCTAGATACTACTTAAAAAAAATGTTTATTTTCTTTATATAATTCAAGAGGATTCCCATGACTTGTCGTGTATAACTAATACAAATAATTTACAAGAAAATAATCTATTCACTTTTGTATTTTGCAAGAATCACACACACCCACCTACACACATGCTTATACACATACACACACACACAATTGTGAGATCTTCCTTCCTTATCGAGGGTATAACTGTTTTAAATTCCGTAAAAACAATATAGCTCTTATCAAGGATCATATCAATATCATTACATATGTTGAATACAACACAAAAAATAAGAAATAAAACTTAGTTCGATTGTTTGAAAATAAGAATAGAACAAAAAATATATCAAGTTTAAGTATATTAAGAATAAGATACAGATGGCCAAATAAGAAAAATCTTTTTAAAAAATCTCAGAATTGTAGATTAAAAAATAAGAAAATAATTCATATAAGTGGAAGTGAGATAACGTCTCCTAAGAAAAGAAATCAAATGAAAATTGAAAACTAAAAAGATGATAAGCAAAATTATTTTATTAGAAGTAATACATTTTTAAAAATTAAATATTTAAATAATATGATGTTTATATTTATTCGTGATTTTATATCATTACATATAAATTATAATATTATAAGTACTATTGTGGTATGTAATTTGAGTTTAGGTTTAGGATTTAAAATACATACTAAGTCAAGACCCAAGATATGTTAGATCAACCCAAATCATGCATATGAGGTTGACCAAGGTCAAACACCACCCAAGTACGGGATTTCTAACCCACCTCAAAATCAAGCATCACATCAATGCAACATGAATTGGTATCTTCAATGCTTATGTTAATATATAATAAATGTTGATTAATGTTAATAGAATATTGATTAAAAAATTAAAATTAAAATATTTTATTAAGATGCACAAACTTATATTGTTTATGATTTTTTAAATTATTTTATATGATTTTCATAATAAATATTTTTTTAATTTTATAATTAATATTTTAAGAACACTGAATTAATAAAATTTCGACCTTGATATATTAATAAGAAATGATTGTAATTTTTCAACAAGTCATTTATTAACTATGATCAAGTTAATAATTTTTTCATGTCTACATATCAAGATTAAAGCGTAACAAATTTCATATACATTATAGTAGGATACAAACACAACTTGTTAAGAAGGGTCTCTCCATTTGATTATTTTAGATTTTTAGTCATGTGGCACACGTTTATAAGCCCCCACAAGGGGTGTTAAGTTCTAGAAGGAGTCCCACATGACCAGTTCCTACCCTATGACCAACCCTCACAAGGGACCCTCCATTCACATGGTCCTGCTTCCTCAAAATGAACGCTCTTGATTTGGCTCCTTAAAAACGTATGATTGTTATTTTGGTATGATTTTAAAATAAATTATATCAATATATATTTATATTATTCAATCATTGATTTGCTATATAAGATGATTAAATTTTTTTTTTCATTTTTTATAGTTAAAGGCTAAGAATTTTTTGTAAATTTAATATTTTTATTTTTAATTTAATATATTTTAAAAAGACACTTAACATCTAATTAATTCCTAATCTTCATAATTTTAAACTTAACCTTCCGTACATTCTATCAATCTAAGAATTGGGAAGATAAAGAATTAATTAGGGAATAAAATGTTTTTTAAAATATATTAAATTTAAAATATTAAATTTACAAAAAGGTCCTTAGATTTTAATTGAAAAAAAATGAAAAACTAAACTTAATCATGTGATGTAATAAAATAAGTCACCTAAAGTTATATAATTAAAACACTACATAACACATATCGATATAACTTATTTTAAAATCATATTAGAGTTACGACTTAAACACGCATTTGAGCCATTTAACGATGTGTTTAACTGAGTTCAAATTAAGAAGAAAAAAGAAAAAAAAAAAAGAATTTGTGAAACTTAAAAAAAAAACAGTGTGATTACATATTTTTCTATTTTAATTCACATATTTTCTCATATAATCATGGAGTTGAAGGCAGACCAAAGGGTGGGTGAGTGTGTCTCACATTTGTCCTCGAAGTAGGGGACATGTTGCTTTAAAACCGCTGTTGCTGCTACCGACACGTCTTTGTCCATAATGCACCCTCACTCACTCACTCACCTGCCAGCCTGCCACCTCCTTTTATTTCCAACTTTCCTATAAATTAACAACCTTGCATTTCCAACTTTCCCACATTAACACGAATATTTATATATATTACCAGTACTGGAATTCAATTCTGAAGAAGCCTAGCTTGTTTCATTGTTGTCCAACACAAACTATTGCTTTGTAATTTGCATAGAAAACAAGTATCAAGAGATTTGGTGGTGGAGGATTCTGATAATCTGGTCACGGGGGAAGATGGAAAGCAGAGTGGTATTTGAGGATGATTTGAATCTCAAGGCAACAGAGCTAAGATTGGGGTTGCCAGGGACGGAGGAGAAAACCATGCATGCTATTAGTATTAGAAACAACAAAAGGCAAGTGCCTGAAACTTCTCAAGAGTCTGTTTCCATTTCCAAGGCCTCACCTGACCAGCATGTGGAGAGTGATCCAGCCCCTCCAGCCAAGTAAGTTTACTCAACTTTTCAAGAATCATGTTTTTTTTTTTTGTGTGTGTTCAAGGTAGTTAGGATAAAATTCAATAAATTTATCAAAAGCAGTAGTTTGGGATTAGGTGAGCCTACAAGTGTATTATGGTCTATTTTGTCTAATTCTACATCTTCCTTTAGAATCTTTATTTGGTAAATATCAAATGTATGTATTATATTAAACATATCTATTTTTTATTTATTATTTTCTTTGTAAACAAGCAGGAGAATTAATAGAAATATTAGGAAAATATACCAATATTATTTCTTTTTTAGAAGTTATGTTGTTTGGATCTGAGTTTTGAGCTAAATGGATGGCAGGGCAAAGATAGTGGGGTGGCCACCAATCAGATCTTACAGGAAAAACAGCCTGCAGGAGGGTGATCAGGGGGGATGGGATCTATGTGAAAGTGAGCATGGATGGAGCGCCTTACCTCAGAAAGATTGACTTGAAAGTCTATAGGGGCTATCCTGAACTACTCAAAGCTTTAGAAACCATGTTCAAGTTGACCATAGGTGAGAGATCAGGAAAGAAATTTCATTTGCTTTTGGATACACTATAGCCCAATATTGTCTTCTTTTTTTTTCTTGTTGTGGTGAATGAACTTAGTTTTTTATGATGAGAATAATCTGAACTGGTTTTTGTTGTTTCTTCAGGTGAGTACTCTGAAAGAGAGGGTTACAAGGGTTCCGAATATGCACCTACATATGAAGACAAGGATGGTGACTGGATGCTAGTTGGAGATGTTCCATGGGAGTAAGTTCTCTCTCGCTCTCTCTTTCTCTGTGTTTGTGTTTTGTTCATATCATCATATGTTTAGTTTGTATCTTAGATATACACATAATCTCAACCTCACAGAGCTTGCTTTGTATTTGTTTTCTGCAGCATGTTTATGAGTTCCTGCAAAAGGCTAAGAGTCATGAAAGGCTCAGAAGCCAGAGGGTTGGGTTGTGGTGTGTGACAAACAGTTAATTTACTATGGCTATGATGAGGAAATTAAATCATTCTTTCATCAATTCAGTTTTTGGATCTAAGGGATGTTGAACTTGAATCCATGCTTAGCTATCAGTCTATCTATCACCATGCCAATCTGGGAGGACTCTAAAGTAGGGATATGGAAGGCTCTTTCTACAAGTTTTGTCAATATTTCTGGTTATTAATTTTAGCATATGTGATTGGGGTGCTATATGCTATTATTTCCATTGAACCCTTTCAAGAGGAACCTCAGAAATTTGTCTTAAACGAGGTTTGTGAACAAGAGAGATAAAAGGGATTGATTTGTTCATCCAAGGTTTTTCTTTTTCTTTTTCTTTTTTTTCACACACAAAAATATAGTGTGATATATCAAATATTCATGTATACTTTGCAATTCAATGGACACAAAATTAACCATGTGCATGTTTAAGTTTGGTGGATGATGTAAAAGTAACTTTTACCACGATTTTAGATAACTAATTTAACCTTTATAAGAAATTAACTTCTATTTCTTATAATGGTTAAAAGTTACTTTTAACATGATATGTATTGTGTGTCACATCCCGAATCTCTTGCTCTTAGTAATTTCTTATTTACTCTGGAATCGGTTACATAATCCATTTACAATTCTTTATTACTTTATAAAAGAACAGATGACTTGGCTTATTGACAAGGAAAATCATGGGTTGAAGACGTTAAAGCGGATCTGATCTGTCTCAGAAAACATGTTATGGTGTCATCCTTATGGCACTATTTATAAAAAATTGACATCTTTGATTATCTAGAATCAAAGAGAGATAACACCGGGAAATGTCCTTTATTGTAAAATTAATTGGTCTTATCATCACCAATCCCACCTACACACAAAAACACCTACGTATCATTAATTACGGAATTGAGTTGAAAGTCAAATCAAATCGAAATTGTTATGCAAAATGAATTGGGTTTGTCCATACATATAGTTAGGCATGTAGTATGTAGTGAGGTGCTGACGTCAGGATTAAAATTAATTGGTTTGTTGCCAAAATAATCTTAACAGGCTTTATCAAACATTTGATCAAGAAAAAAAGATAATGAACAAACAAAACAAAGCGGACATTTGCGAAATGAAAATATTTTACCAAATAATTTAAAATAATGATGTATATAAGTCTCAAACTTTTAATTTTTGTGTTAGTGATACAATATTCCAACCAACTAAACTAATATGTCAATTATGTTAAAAATAATTAATGTTGTCACATAATACTAAATTTTTTAATGTATTTTTAATACACATATAAGTTTACATAATAAATTTTATAACAATTAATTTTGATTTAATAATTAATTTTTTTTTACATATAAAAGTCATATATTCAAATAAAAATTATAATTATAAATAAAAATTTACGAGTTTAATAAAAAATATTAGACTTGTAAATATAAATATAACTTTTATTAAACATGTAAATTTTTATTAAACCTATAATTTTTATTTATATCTATGATTTTTATATGTAAAAAATACTTTAATTATTAGATCAAAATTAATTGTTACAAAATTTATTATGTAAACTTATATATGTATTAATATATATTAAAAAATTTAGTGTTATATGTAGTAACATTAATTATTTTTTTAACATAATTGACCTATTAGCTCTATTGGTTGAAACGTCATGTTAATAACGCAAAGAGTGATGTTCGAAACTGAACTTATGAATTGATCCATTCTTATGAATTATACGGATTATTTTTGGAAGTGTACTATTTATTCTGGATGTATTAGAAATTTCATGGATGTATAAAACATATCCCTAATTATTATTGGCAGTGTTTTTTTTTTGTGGGGAGGGAATCTTATTTTTTCTTTTTTTATAGCATGTACAGATGAGAGGTTTGACTTGCAGTAAGGAACATGAACATGCAAGATTTATTGTAGATCTTGTTTGTCTAGAAATAATGAAAAGCTGAGCCAGTCCATTATTCATATCTATAATGACTAATAACTTCATAGTTCAAAAAGCTAGTGTCATATGTTTTTGTATGGTAAAGCTGAAGCATATGATAGAGTTTCCACGGCAAAAGAGGTGCACACGAACGCTGCCTCTCTCTCTCTCTCTCTCTCTTTTACTTGTAGGGATAATTTTATTTCAAAACTATTAAGTAGTTGTAGACTTTGAATAAACTTTTCAAATAAGAATTTTTTTTCTATGAAGTATTGTCAATTACTGTAAAAAAAATTAGAAATATTGTATTCGTATTTTTTTCATTTTATTTTTTCACTTTTTAATTATAAAATTATTTTTTTTCTTCTGAAAATAATGGATTTCCATAACGAAAAATTATGATATTAATCCTCAATATGTACATATAACCAAAATAAATTTTGTCTCTTTCAATAAAGTCAATATGCACGACCAAAAAATTGATGTTTAAAAGACTCGATCATCCACTAATTATGTTAGACTTAATTGGTATAACTATTATCTTATTTTCAATGTATTTTTTTGCTTTCAAAGATTTGTAGAGGGAATATTAAAAACAACTCTTGTTTTCCTTTTCATTTTGTCTATTTCTTGTATAAATCTTCAAAACAAGGAAACACATTTTTAAAAAGTGACAATTTTATAATTAGAAAATGAACACAAAATAAAAGATAAGTAAATTGTTCCCTTAGTTGGCCACTTTTATTCTAGTCTTTCTCCTGCTTATTTCATTTACAAAATTTGAACTTGAGATATTGCTCAAGAAACTCAAACTTAGTTTCACTTAAATATAACTTAATGCTAGTAAAATAAGATAAGTTGTGATTGCAATTAGATGTGAGGTCATTTTTTTTTTGGGTATGGACTATATGTATCTTTCATTAAACACAATTTTTCTCAAATCAAACTACAACAAAACTCTCTAGTCAAATATTTATCGTGATTGTATACTTAAAATTTAAAATTTATTAAGTTGGAACAATCTCTACTAATTAATCTAGTGGTTAGGTGGTAAAGTGAGTCATAAGTGTGCATGTTATAAGGAAAAGTATTAAAATAAATGAAATATTTGATGGAAAATTGTATTAATAACCATTTTTGTGTTATGTTATAAAAAAACATAAAATGAAGTCCTTGATCCTACTAAAAAAATTCTTATTTTTATTATTTTCTCTCTCATGCTTCTTTTATATCTAAAATAACAAATCATTAGTCATTATTTAGTTTACGATTCTATTTTTGAAATTGTCACCCACATTGACGACTTATCTACTTTTAAAATTCCATTCAAATTCTACTCCAATTTAATAATTTTGAAATATAATTACCTCTCATCCATTAAAAAAAGAAAGCTAAGAAAGTGCATGCATCATATAGTATTTTTTTAAGGACGGATGCATTATATAGTTTAAACTCTATTGAATTAAGAGTTTAATAAGTGTGTATTATCTCTGTAAATAAAGTGTGTATTATCTATGCAAATTTTTATACAGTTAATCAATCAACAAATTATGATGGAAAAACACAATTATAAAAAAAATCATTAAAAATAGTCAATCAGATTTTTGATAAAATTAATCATTAATAAAATCATTAGATATTTCACACATAGCATGATCACCCAATAAAAATATGACTTTTAAGATAATTAATATAATTTTATAAAAATAAATAAATCTTTTAATCGATATTTTGGCCAAAGAATTTTTTTAAAATTCATTAGTTTTTTTTATCTTTCCAGAATAATTTTTTAACTTATTAACAATATAATGTATATACAATTCAGTATTTACTCTTACATTAAAATATTGTTTTAATTTAAGAGAAAAAATTAATAAGACTTGATTATATTTATATATCATGTAGAGATTAATTGATACCATAGATAAAGTGATAGTTTAATAGTTTAGAATCACTCAACAATTTCTCCATAAGAATAGCTTTATTTTAATAATGAATTGGCTTGTATTTAGTGTTGTTTTTCTTTTAAAATTGTTGGTTTTTTTATAGTTTAGACGGATTTATTCTTTAATGGTCTTGGACCCTTGACCGTACATATGATTAAAGTCTTGATCATCTGTACAAAAATTTGTGGCTGACATATTTTACTTGGAACCTGTTTGATATGTAAAGTGACAATATTATTTTTGTTTTCAACCATTGTGTCCTTTTTGAATAATGAATTGTGGTGGGTAACAATAAACGTGTGCTTTTTTATTTTGTTCCAGAACTATATGTGCTACTGTTATTAAAGGAACATGGTTTTGTATTTCTTCCAAGGGTATCTCTGGTACCCTTGTGTTTCTTTTTAATATATTACTCGTTATTGTATATAAGAAACATATACATAATTTATTAACACTAATAGAAATAGTTAAATTAGTTAATTTTAATTAATAATATTATAAATTTAAATTTTATTTAAAAATATCTATTGAACTAAATGGTTTAAGTGATATGTAATGACATTACTTATTATTTCAAGGAATAATTTTTTCCATCAATTTATCTTATTAAATTAATAGTCTTTACGATAAGTAGAGTATCAAAGAAAATTAATAATGAATGCATTTGTCTCTTTATTAATGTTGTCATACTGCCCCAAATAACTGGATTGATTCTTCAAACACCTTTGATGGAGGAAATGAGTGACACTTTGAATGCAGACAAACAAGTTTGCAATGTTGGTATGGAGTTTGATTATTTCAAGTTCGTTATCCAGGTATGTCTGACGTTACTAGATGCGAGCCTCTTTGGGGGGATGTGCTACATACACTGGATTGACGAATCCGTAAATCCAATCTGTATGCTTCTTTTGTTTGTACATTAAAATATATTTTAGAAAATAATGATGAATACAGGTATTGAACTTATGATTTTCAGGTTATTAACACGATACTCTAACCAACTGAGTTAATAGACCAATTATGTTAAAAATTAATTAATATTGATATATATATATATATCACTAAATTTATTTAATTTAAAATAATTTATTATGTTAAAATTATATGTGTATTAAATATACATTAAAAAATTTAGTGTTATATGTATCAACATTAATTATTTTTTAACATAATTGAGTTATTAATTTATAGTTTAATTTATTATTTTTTAATTTAAAATAATTTATTGTGTTAAATTTTATAATAACATTATATGTTGAATTAATGCATGCATACATATCTTTAACAAAATTATATGCTAAAATTTTATAACAACATATAATTTTAACATAATAAATTATTTTAAATTAAAAAATAATAAATTAAACTACAAATTAATAGCTCAATTATGTTAAAAAATAATTAATGTTGATACATATAACACTAATTTTTTTAATATATATTTAATACACATATAATTTTAACATAATAAATTATTTTAAATTAAATAAATTTAGTGATATATATATATATATATATATATATATATATATCAATATTAATTAATTTTTAATATAATTATTAGTTCAGTTGATTAGAGTATTGTGTTAATAACTTGAAGGTCACAAGTTTAATATCTACATACATCATTATTTTTTAAAATATATTTTAACTTAAAAAAAAAACTCCATATATAAAAAAAAAAAAAAGGAAATTCACTTGTGTATGTCGTGCATCCCCTCCTTTGGGATGCATCAAATGCAATAGTGATGGGCTTTACTTGTTGCATTCGGGATGATCAAGGCTCTTTCATTCAAGCAAGAAGGAGCATGGATGGATACTCGGTTGGAGGCTCAAGAGGGTGAAGTTGTTGTGGCTTTGCTTCAAGCAATTCGTTGCGTTAGTCAATCACAATATCAGCATGTTGTCTTTGGTAGATCAGGTGCTAGTCCGACAAACAACATCAGGGAGTAGGGAGACTCATGGTGTTATCCTCTCCCAAGTTCGCCAGCTGCTTAGAAATAACGGGGACTTCCAAATAAAATTTGAGGCTAGAAAAGCTAATAATTAGGCTTCCTCTTTAGCTAGAACTTCTATTCAGAATTCGGATGATTACATTTATCATGATGTTCCTTTCTGTATATATAGAACATTTTATAGAAATGGAAAACCAGTAATTTTCTTTGGTAAAAACAGAAGAAGCAATTAATGCATTTGAAAGTGATTATGTGTTTTTCATATTTAGGAATAAAATAATGTTTTTAATTTATTTTTTATATATAAAAACGAAGGTAGTATTTTTATTTATTTTGGTTGATAAAAAAAAGTGTACTTATTACCGAGTGGTTTGGTTATATGATGAAAATTCTTTTGGCACAATTTAATTTTTGTTTGCAAAATTAAATTTTATTCTCTTGTATCAATTCTTTCCATGGACAAGAGTTGATTTGATTCTCCAACATGTTGAATTAAAGTTTAAATTTTTGGAAAAAAAAAGCTTATATTTAATATCCAAACATGTCTTCTGGTTTGGTACAAGTCCAATAATATCTTAAATAAAAATAGGTTTTAAAAACACTTGATCAAAAGGCTTTAATCATATATAAGTTGTTCCGATCACTTGGTAGGTCATCACGATTTTGTCCTTAATATAGGTCATCACGATTTTGTCCTTAATAAAAAGAGTCTAGGTGAGTTGAAAGGAGAGTCTAGGTGGGTTGAGAGGAGAAAATGTTTATAAATAACGTTTGACTTCAACAACCAAGCAATGACAAGAGTAACCTAAGCGCTCCTTTTAGCACCAATGGTCCAACCTCAAGTCTGATGACATCGTTAAGTATTGTTCGCTTAAGTGCTGAGTAGATCGCCAAGATTATGTTCTTAGTAAAAGATACCTTAGTGAGTTTAGAGAAAAGAGTGTTTATAAACTACAATTAGCCTGAACTCTTGAGCAATGTTAGACTTTTGTGAATATTGAAACATCATAAGTCATGCAATTAATTTTTATCAATATAACTAATGATTAAAAAAATAAAAAAGTTGCTATTTTTCAAGTTATCTATTAAAATATGTATAAAATCCAACATAATCAGTGCAAATGCACAAGTATTTTGCTAGTTACTATATTAAAACAAATAGTTTTACAAACTAACATAACTGTGTGCTAGCATAGGTAGAAACTGGTTATATATACAGCCTAAGATTATTAAACTCCCTTATTATTTTGGGCTCAGAAAAACCCTACTTCATGAAGTACTACTTATTGGGGGTCTACTAAACCCTTTTTCGTGGTCAGCATATCCATATCAAAAAGAAAACCTAATCCCATACAAAAAGGGCCAAGGCCACACCAACCAGAGATTACCCAAAAAACCAAATGGATTTCTTTAGACAAAAATGCCCAAATGGTTCTCTGACCAACAACAAAACCAGATAGGTCAGTCCCTCAACCCATCTCACCTAGCTATCACCCGTGGGGAACCAATCCCATCATCTGAAATATCAAAGACCATATCTTCACTTTTACTCAGTGCATAGACGATATCCATTATGCTGGGCCTCTTAGACGGGTCTCTATGCAAGCAAGCAATTGCAACGGTGAGAACACCCATCAAACTTTCCATTGAGAATGTCTCCCTTAAAATATCCTTGTCCAACCATTCCTTCAGCCTCCTTGTCTTCTCTTGCTCATTGTCCACTTCAAAGGTTTTGATGGCACTTGCCCACAAGAGATTTCCCTCCTCATCAATGGCTTCTTTCCCAGAAATTAGTTCAAGTAACACAACCCCAAAAGAGAACACATCCATCTTTGTAGAGACCACACCATCAGCCAGATATTCAGGGGCAATATAGCCCTGTGTTCCCACAATGTGCATGGTAATGGCATTCATTCCTGACTTTGCAAGCCCAAAATTGGCAATTTTGGCTCTCATGTTGGAGTCCAAGAGAATGTTGCTGCTCTTGATGTCTTTGTGCACAACCCGTGGCCTTGTGTGCTCGTGGATGTATTGGAGACCATTGGAAATGTCAATGGCTATTCGTATCCTTATTTTCCAGCTCAGCTTTTCTTTTTTGCCCTCATGCAGCCATGAGTATAGAGATCCATTCTCTACATATTCATAGACTAGATAGCAATTTGCTTCTTCTGGGTCTATGCAAAATCCCTCCAACTTCACAAGATTCCCATGGTTTACCTTCAACACAGAAAATGCCATATTGTTAATCAACTACTTAAGCACGAATCATGGTGGATATATATAATCAATCAAGTGATAAAACTATTGAAAAAAAGTATAATGGACACCCCAAATCTCTATGCAACACCTAGAAAGAGAGTAAAAAATATATGTATGATTGGGTTTATGATATGACAGGAAGAAAAGCATAGAGAGAAATGAAAGGTGTTGGTGGCATGTTTAAAATAATGACCTGTTTGGGTATCATTACTCAAAATTATTAGAGAGTAGCCTATTATATTTTGTTTGAAAGATTTTTACATTAGAAATGTAACTACCTGAATTGAACCCTAAAAAGCTAGTTGAATATAACTACTAGTATGATTATTTTGACCAGATCCAAATGCCAAATGGGACATCGCATCTTAACATTTTTGTTATCAATTGGAAACCGACAAAAGAGCTGGTGTCTTTTGTCTTTCGCTGTGCTTTTAAGTGCAACTAACGTGCTGCTTTAAAGTTACATCATAGTCTATATTATTATTAATTAGTTAACCCTGATCTTAAAAATGAGACAGAGTTGGAAACATCTTTCATTAAATAACCATAAGCAACGATGCCATCAACCACTCTTGTTGTATTCCACTTTATGTGTTTCTAAAATACAAGTATGAAAAAAATGAACAATGGATAATTACTAAAATAAATCCAGTCTGTCAGTTTTTGAAATCACCAAAATATATGTAAACTTCTGTTTTCCTTTTTCTCCCTGCATAACAACTGAAGGTTTTGTTTGCAGAGTAACAACAGAATAATTAATTCTCATGCTATGATTCCGACTATTTTTTGCCCCAAGTAGGAGTATTAGAATAATTGTGTATATCCAGGTCCCGGGCATCTAGAGGTTTATTCCCTTAGTTTGATTATGCTAAAAAAACTAAATAATTAGCGGCTGGTTGACCACTCATCAGACAAGTCACTTCACTAAGTATCGTCTGATTACTCATCAACAATAAGATATTAATTAATTGACTCCTAGCATATGTTATTCTATGCAAAGCTTTTCCCTCCATCTGTTCCTCACTCATACCTTATGATGGACTGTTGTGTTCTTCCATATTTGATAGTTGATTCTGTTGTAACCAGAATAATTATATATATCTATAGTCAAAGATTTTTATAGTGTTATCTAAATAATTATGTATGGTAAATTCATTAACTTTAACAACAATTATTTTAAAAGTAGTTATGGTAGAAAGAAACAAATTTCCCATATACAATATTTTGCGAACCATATTGTCAAAACCAGCGTATATCCTATTTACTTGTACTCAATGTTGTGTTGGACTTTACTCCTTCAATGCTGATCCAAGCCCATTTGAGGGGTTTAATATCCCAGACCTAATTTATCACTATAAATACATTAGTTGAAGGTAAAATTAGGTCAGACCAAGACAGACTGTCAGAGGCACAGGCGTCGAGGAAGATTTGAGCGTAAGAGTGACTCCGTATATTTTGAGAGACTCAAGTGACATTCTTGAGTGCCATTGTTGAGCAAGCCTGCATGCCTACATATTTGAGTGATCAGAGTGAAACACTTTAAGAGTTGATTATCACCATTGTTGGAGAGGTTGAGTGTACCACCAACTTGGTGTATTTGATTCATTGTAACCATTCTCAGTTATAGTAGATATTTAATCTGGACCAGTGTTCCGTGAGTTTTTCCTTTCTAGATTCCGGGAAGGTTTTCTCACGTAAAACAGATTGTCTCTCTCGCTACTCTTTTGTGTTTTTGATTACGTTTCCGCATTTGATTGAGGGTTGACGATAACCCACCTTTGAGTTTATTTGAGGGTAAGACTGTTGCCCCATTTTTACCCAACAGTGGTATCAGAGCCCGGGTTCGACGAGTTCTGAAGGAGACGAGATGGAGACCAGCGGTATCACCCACGACGGAGATATGTTCAGGTTAACCGCAGACAACTTTGCGTATTGGAGACCGATGATGGAGGATCACCTTTATTGCAAAGATCTATTTGAGCCCATTACCCTTGCTATGAAACCGACTGACAAAAGCGACAAGAAATGGGAGATCCTGAGTCAAAAGACGGTTGCCACGATCAGAAAATATATTGATAAAAGCCTTTTTGAGCACGTGTCCGAGTTCACGAACGCGTACAAATTGTGGAACAAGCTAGAGTCAATGATTCAGAAGAAGACTCTCAGGAACAAAACACATCTGGTTCGCCGACTTGTGAAGATAGAATACAAGGACGGGATGAGCATGATTGAACACCTCAGCACCTACAAAGGGATTGTGAATCAGTTGACCAAAGCCGAGATGAAGATTGATGACAAGTTGCAGGCTTTGCTGTTATTGAGTTCGTTGCCGGAAAGCTAGGATACTCTAGTAGTGACATTGAGCAACTCAGCTCCTGATGGAAAATTGAATATGGATGTTGTGACGGACAGCCTCCTAAATGAAGAAGCCAAGAGAAGAGAACGAGGTGTAACCAGCACGTCTGAGGCTAACGTTGCTGAGAATAGAAGAAATTTTGATTCCCGAGGTTGTAGCAAGAGTCGGGATCGAGGTGGACGAGATAGGTCTAGAGGCCAGTCAAGGCCAAAGCATGGCTTGAAGTGCTTCTACTGTCGAAAGGTAGGACACAAGAGACCGGACTGCCGAGCTTTGCAGAATGATGAACAAAACGGTTGTGTGAAGCCGGATCAGATTGTTCCCAAGAAGAGAAATGAAAGGAGCACCATGGCTGTGGCTGCTAACCCGAATGCCGAGATATTCCTCCTCAGTGAGGAAATGTTGAACATAACCCACATGAGGAATTCTTCTCTGCTTACAGGAAAGGATATTATGGTGTCGTGAAGATAAGAAATCAGGTGAAGAAACAAGCGCCTCGGCCACATGAGCGAGAAAGGACTCCAGATTTTGGAGAAGAAAGAACTATTGACCGGGTTGAAAGGTCAAGTGTTGGAGAGTTGCACACATTGCCTAGCTGGAAAGCAGCACCAGGTTTCGTTTGTGAGACCGGATCAACCTAGGCGACGAAGGCAGATCTTAGACCTCGTCCATACTGACGTTTGCTCCATGTCAGAGAGATCGCTTGGAGGAACTCAGTACTTTGTTTCTTTCATTGATGATCATTCCCGCAAGGTGTGGGTCTATTTGAAGACTAAAGACCAGGTACTCCAATGTTTTAAAGAATTTCATGCTATGGTGGAAAGGGAGACTGGCAAGAAGCTGAAAGTGGTTCGATCTGATAATGGTGGTGAGTACCGGGGTCCCTTTGAAGCTTACTGTAGAGCAGCCGGGATCCGACTTGAGAAGACACCTCCCAAGACTCCGCAGTTGAATGGACTTGCTAAGAGGATGAACTAGACCATTGAAGAGAAGGTCCGGAGTATGCTATCCAATGTTGGGTTGTCGAAAGCATACTGGGGAGAGGCCGTTATGACAGCTGTTGACTTGATTAATCTGTCACCATCAAGACCACTGGAAGGAGACATTCCTGAAGAAGTCTGGACAAGTCGGAAAGCGACCTATGACCACCTGAAGGTGTTTGGATGCCGAGCTTTCGTGCATGTCCCTAAAGATGAAAGGGCGAAGCTCGATGCAAAGACTAAGGAATGTATTTACCTCGGCTCGCCAAAAATCGAGTTCGGGTTCAGACTTTGGGATCCGATCAATAAGAAGATAGTGAGAAGCCGAGATCTAGTATTTCATGAATATAAGACAATTCATGACATCTCGAACCCCGAAGTCCGGGCTCCTATTCGACGCGAAGAACCCGTCCCTCCTGTCCGAGTTGAAGCAGGGGGAGAGCCCAATGAAGTCTGAGTTGATGTGGAGAACCGGGATGCACCGGGTTCTCAAGCGGCTGAAGAAGAACAGCCGAGATACCCTACTAGAGACAGAAAACCTTTTACAAGGTACTCTTCTGATAAATACGCTATTATTGCTGAAGATGGTGAGCCTCAGAGCTATGATGAAGCCGTGACGAGCTCAGACAAAGAAGAATGGCTGAAGGCGATGCAAGACGAGATGAATTCTTTGCATGTGAATCAGACTTATGAGTTGATCGACTTGCCTAAAGGAAGACGAGCTCTGAAGAACAAGTGGGTGTACAAGATCAAACCTGAAGAGAACGGGCAGAAACTGAGATACAAAGCCCGGGTTGTAGTGAAGGGCTGCAATCAGAAGAAAAGTGTTGATTTTGAAGAGATCTTCTCTCCTGTCGTGAAGATGACCTCGGTCCGGACTGTGTTAGCCATGGTGGCTTCGATGGACCTCGAGGTAGAACAGATGGACGTGAAGACCGCATTCCTTCACGGTGAGCTGGAGGAGGAGATATATATGGAGCAACTTGAAAGGTTCCGAGCTCCGGGATGCGACGACATGGTATGCCGGCTGAAGAAGAGTCTCTATAGCTTGAAACAAGCACCTCGGAAGTGGTACAAGAAATTTGAATCCTTCATGAACGAGCACAAGTTTGTGAAGACTGAAGCTGACCACTGTGTATTTGTGAAGAGGTATGAGACCGGTGATTCCCTGACTCTGCTGCTTTATGTTGATGATATGCTGATTGTAGGGCAAGACAAGTTGAAGATCTCCACCTTGAAGAAGGCGTTGAGTTCGGCCTTCGCGATGAAGGACCTCGGAATCAAGATCATCCGGGATAGAAAGAAGAAGCTATTGTAGCTAAGTCAAAAGAAGTACGTTGAGAAGATTTTGAAGAGATTCAACATGGCTGGGCAATTGAAGCTGAATAAGAATCAGTGTCCGAGATTTGATGAAGATAGAGATGAGATGTTGAAGATCCCATACCAATCCGCAATCGGAAGTTTGATGTATGCAATGGTTTGCACTAGATCCGACTTGGCGTTTGCAGTTGGAATGGTGAGCCGGTTTCTTTCAGACCCCGGCAAAGAGCACTGGGAAGCAGTGAAGTGGATCTTCAGGTACTTGAGAGGAACGACCGAGTTATGCCTCCGTTTTGGAGATGGTGAAGCCGTGCTGCAAGGCTACTCGAATGCTGATTTAGGGAGAGATTCCGACTCGAGGAAGTCGACGACTGGATATCTGATAAGATTTGATGGAGGAGCAATCTCGTGGCATTGAAGATAGAGAAGCCAGGTTGTTTTGAAGAGTTGAAACTGCCTGGTCGAGTTGAACCTGTTGCATTGAAGATGCCAGGTTGTATTTGATTTACGGCATTGAAGTTGTAGGGGGAGAATTGTTGGACTTTATTCCTTCAATGCCGGCCCAAGTACATTTGAAGGGTTTAATATCCCAGACCTAATTTACCACTATAAATACATTAGTTGAGGGTAAAATTAGGTCAGACCAAGACAGACTGCGAGAGACACAGACGTCGAGAAAGATTTGAGCGTGAGAGTGACTCCACATATTTTGAGAGCCTCAAGTGACATTCTTGAGTGTCATTGTTGAACAAGCCTGCATGCCTGCATATTTGAGTGATCAGAGTGAAACACTTTGAGAGGTGATTATTACCATTGTTGGAGAGATTGAGCGTACCACCAACTTGGTGTGTTTGATTCATTGTAACCATTCTCAGTTATAATAGATATTTGATCTGGACCAGTGTACCGTGAGTTTTCCCTTTCCAGATTCTGGGAAAGTTTTCTCACGTAAAACAGATTGTCTCTCTCGCTACTCTTTTGTATTTTTTATTATGTTTCCGCATTTGATTGAGGGTTAACGATAATGCACCTTTGACTTTATTTGAGGGTAAGATTGTTGTGCCACTTTTACCCAATGTTGTTATACAAGATAAGTAAAAACTAAAAGGAATGATTGGTATTGTCACCTTCTGTATGAAAATTAAGCTCAAATAGATAACTATCAACAAAGTAAAAGTAATTACTTTTTGTTGGGAATTTTTTATCTATCATCTAATTATAGTAAAATTAGTAATAACTTCACAGTTAAACAAACTGAACAAACAATCAATGTTGTGAAAAGAGAGATAGGTGGTGCTGTAATTAATTACCTTCTGCAAGATCTTGAGTTCCTCATAGGCATTCCACTTCATCTTCTTGATGGCAAAGACCTCCCCATCAATTTCGCCTTTGTACACCGATCCCTGAATCAAGCAACTCTGATCAAACCCATCAGTGGCCTCCACCAGTTCCTCAATCCCAAAAACCCTATACTTATCCAAACAATCAGACACATTAGCCATCAACTTGACATCCAAATTCTTAACCTCCGCTTTCCCTCCCAAATACACATTCTTCTCCTCATCATCATCTCTCACCACTCCCTTCATCACAACAACCTCTCTGTACACCCAAACCCCACTCACCAAAATCAACAACAACCCCACAATCCCCAATCCAACCCCCAACCCTCTAACAGTCCCTGTCCTATCATCATTAGTGCTCCCAATTACAGGCGGCGGCGCGGAAGGAACCACCGCGGGCTGCGACAGAGCCGGAAGCCGCGCCACGGGCACGAAAATGGTGTCATAGTCATGCAGAGTGGTATCACCGCCGTTGGCGTCAATGATGGACTGTTCCTCAGCACCGAAAGTTGAAGCTATGGACGACATGTTATCCTCGGGTTGGACGACGTAGGAGATCATGTAATTTGTTCTGTCATAATCGGGTATCAGATACAAGAAGAAGAAGATTTTGAATTTGATTATTTATCATTAAAAATAAAAGTTTTAGGGAACTTACCCTTGGTTGTTGGGGGGGCATTTGCAGAAGATGGGGAAGATGGTGTCCTGGCCGATGGAGAGGTTGGTGGCGAGGAGGGTGGGGTTGACGACTTCAACGGAGGGGAAAGTGGTGAGGTTATGGAACTTAGTGGTGGAGACTAAGAAGAAGGTGTCGCCGGAGTTGATGGTGTAGGAGATGTTGGCGTAGGAGAGGGAGCCGAAGGAGGCGTTGACGGGGTTGCAGGAGCAGGTTAAGGGGACGAAGAGGGGTGTATTTGGGAGTAAAGGGGTGTTGAGGGAAGAAGAGGAGATGTTGGATGGGGTTGAGATCATGAGGCGGCTCACCGAGAAGAGGTCGCCGATGGAGGCCAGGTCGGTGAAGTTGGGGGCCGTGGCGCGGTAGAAGGCGTAGGCCCTGCATGTGCGTGTGAAGTTGCACTTGAAGCCAGTGTTGTTTTTTTGTCGTTCTGTTTGAGCGTTGCTGCAAAGTGGAAGGAGGAGGAAGAGGAAGACAACAGAGAATAACTGATGCATTGTTTTGCAGCAATTTCTCATTCTGCAAGTTGCTGCTGTTTATATTCTTGTCTAGGAATTTTAAGTCATCTTCTTTGCTTTGAGTTTGAGGTCAACGCAATGCGCTTGTTTCAAAGGGATGTGGGGCCCCTTTAAATGGATTCCAGTGTTTTGCCATTCAATTTTCTCAACATGCCTTATGTTATACGTTTTCTCATAATATTTAGGTTACCATTTTTCATTTTGATTTCTTATAATTGAAATCAAGGGGGATTCTATTTCTATTTCTATTTCTCTAAATGTTGTGGCAATTCTCTGTATGATACTTTTGAATTCTTGTCTTTCAACATTGAATGGTTTTACTTTCTTTTTTCTTTAAGGCTTAAAATGGAATTTTGCTTCCTTATTTTTATATTTGCACAATCTACTTCTCATAATTTTAAATTGATTGGTCCTTAGCATATGCTAAAATTACATTCCATTTTAGTACAACATTTAAATTGTAACAATATTTGATGAAATTAATCATTTCTTACTTTTTTTTAATGAAAATTAATAATCTCTTAATTAATCGATGAAAGTAATAGAAAAATTAAAGCTTATGGAACACCTGGATCCATGGATATCATGTTGTTTTAACTTAATTAAAAAGTTTGAGTTTAAATCCTAAGCATGTATTGTGTTTATTTATGCTTAATTAGACATAAATAGATACTTACAAATTTCTCTAAAAAAATAACCTACAAATTACTGTGAAAATAACTGCTTATTTGTTTGGATAACTTTTAGATTAAATTAAAAAAAATTTAAACGCTTGTTGTCCTTTATTAATAACTAATATGTTTGTTATGTCTCTTGTTGCATTTTATGCACGTCAAATCAGCAGCTATAATTTGTAATTTTAACATTATTAAACAAATTTGATGTGAGTTATAGCATATGTGTGAGTGTTGGCCGGACATGGTCCAAACTCGAAAGTCCAAACATACACCGTGAATACGCAAAAGATGCCTAATTTATAGATCTAATACATTTTCAATTTGGTTGACAAAAGATGAAAATAAATTGGAAATCTACTCACTTCATTGATTATTTAAATGAGTTGTTTATTTAAATTTGTGAGTTTTATAATTCTTTATAAATTTAAATTTAGATACTTTATACAAAAATTTATTCAAATATTAAGATTATTATATAAGTAACTTCATAATAAATTAAGCAATTTCACCGAAATGCTCTTATTCGTTAGTAGACAACCAAAGAAAGAAAGAAAAGGTATAAATATGATAAATAATGTGAGATAATAATAAAAATAGAGAGAAATTATTGATATCATAAAAGAGAGAGAAATGTACATATGGTACAAAATTTAATGTAATAAAAAAGAAAAACTATTAATATTAAGAAAGTGTTTACGCATAATCATTCAAATAAATTTCATTTCATAATAGAACCGTATGTAATAGGCATGTGGTTTTTTTTTCATCAGTAAAAAACATGATATATAAAATAGAAGGGTACCAGAAGTACCAAAGCAACTTACATAAACCGGACAAACACCCACCTAGCTATGGTTATATACGATTTATACATGAATCTGTAAAAATAACATATGACCACACACTATTAAAGCTCCCCAACAAATAACGTAAGTCAAGGAATTAATATGCATGTGTAGTTGTTCCTTGTTCAATTTATTGTTACGGCTGCTGTTATTCGCTTTATCGTGCAAGATACAGTAGACCTTTACTAAGCCATTTAATCTCAAGTGCTCAGAATTATTAATTTTGTAGCAATTGAATAAAAAGTTGACAGTAAAAATTCCTCGTAAATACACAATTTGAGATTTTAATTAAGTTTCTTAATCTTGTTTGTGTCAGATTTAAATAACATTTTTACAGCATTTAAAATAACATGTCTATTAGTTAATTCATATAGTCATCAGTTCAGCTTGATTTAATGTTTGTTTTGATTTACGTTGACATAAAATCCTATAGACGTTTGAGTGAAATTGTCAAGAAGTAATTCTTCACACTTTTATCGAGTAGCACAAATTTTCAGGCAAAAGAACCCAAATAATACATTTTTAATATAAATTTATCGATTTGGGATTATTTTGAAACATATTACAAATTTGGGGCTGTTGGTCACGCCCAAAATGGGCAGGGGTGGTCACGCCCAATCTAGGCGTGAGTGATCACGCCCAATCTGGGCGTGTTCCACCCCAGGGTGACACGTGGCAGCCCAGTGAATGCACGGTGTTTCCGTAAACTTCGGAAGGTCATAACTTTTGACTGGGAGGTCCGATTGAGGCGAAACTGGTGGCCACACGATTGTTGTTCCGAGGAGAAGCCCCTGGCAAGTTTTCGAAGGAGACTTGGTCCAAAATTTTTCCCAAAAAAGGCCTCTAAGTGCCTCAAAATTGCGATTTAACATTTGAACCTCCAAAAATTTGCTCGTTTTTTTATTTTTGATTCAATCAATCAGTGAATTGCATGCTATTTTTTATTTTTTAGATTACTTCTCTTAATTTCAAGCGTTTTGACATAAAATAC
>CM023950.1:121310-135196 GCA_013407115.1 Glycine latifolia
CCCTAAATTGTGATAGGAATGTCCGATGGAGGCGTATTTTATGTCAAAACGCTTGAAATTAAGAGAAGTAATCTAAAAAAATAAAAAATAGCATGCAATTCACTGATTGATTGAATCAAAAATAAAAAAACAAGCAAATTTTTGGAGGTTAGAATGTTGAATCGCAATTTTGAGACACTTAGAGGCCTTTTTTGGGAAAAATTTTGGACCAAGTCCCCTTCGGAAACTTGTTAGGGGCTTCTCCTCGGAACAACGATCGCGTGGCCACCCGTTTCACCTCAATCGGACCTCCCAGTCAAAAGTTATGACCTTCCGAAGTTTACGGAAACACTGCGCATTCACTGGGCTGCCACGTGTCACCCTGGGGTGGAACACGCCCAGATTGGGCGTGACCACTCACGCCTAGATTGGGCGTGACCACCCCTGTCCAGTTTGGGCGTGACCAACAGCCCCAGATTTGTAATATGTTTCAAAACAGCCCCAAATAGGTAAATTTATATTAAAAATGTATTATTTGGGTTCTTTTGCCCAAAATTTCATTTCCAAACACACAACTAAAGCAACACACTAATTAATTGGCTTTGAGTGAAATTGTCAAGAGGTAACACGTGATATCGCATCTCAAATGCAATCAAAGTCCGAGGAAACATTAAAATTTAGAAGTTAGAACGGTACCTAGAGTGTGGACAGGGAGATGTAAAATATCTGACAAAAGACCAAAACCTAGAAGAGTATGGGATTGTTCCAACATTGATGTTTAGAATAAAACTATTTGACCGAAATAAGATTGTGATAATTAAAAAATATTTAGAATATTTTTACTGTTATCTTGAGTTTAAGATTTCATTTTTATTATATCTTTTAATAAAAAATATGAACAAACCTCCCAAGAAATTTTTAGTATAAATAATAAGTTATTATAAAAGAATCTTGAATATATGTCCAATGTTTAAAAAATATAATTTATTTTTTCTCTTTTTAAAATTTTAAAATGAGTTTTATTATTAAAAAAATGAAAGAAATCTTATATCTTAAATAATATTATAGGATGCACATGATGTAAAATCTTAATTTAGGATCAACTATTAAAAATAGTTTTATAGCCTAGTAAAAAACAAATAACGCCCAGAATTGGGTGAGAGATGTAAGCAATTAGTTTCTTGGTCCTGAAATCGTACAGAAGTGGGAGCTAGCTGGATGAACTCGACGTATTGGAGTGGTCATCATTGAATAAATATAAGGTGGCCATCAAACGACAGTCACAATTCAATTCATACTTATCTTAGGTTTTGGAATATGAACATTCATTGGGAAAAAAATTCAGTCATGTTGAATAGGTAGAACAAGAAGTGGAGGAGTCTATACTGTGCATAAGATGGACCAGGAATAATAATTATGTATTGTTAGTATAAAAAAATATATTATTAGTAAATAAAAAATTATTGTTATATGATTTTTAAAATAAATATTATAAACATTTATAAATTTATCATACATAATAATTAATGATTAGATCAGTAAAATTATTTTGTATCATAATTTTTTTTATTATTTCAGATGATTAATAATTAATGAATTAATACTGTGTCAAGAATTTATATGATGTCAAACTTAATATCATTTTTTACACCAATCTTCATCCCAGAGTCTTCAAAGTTGAAACTTGGAGATTTTGAAACCTCTGCTATGGTTGGAATTCCATGATTGATGTAATAGCACTCAGAATTCCAATGTGTGGCGTGACTTGGTCATACCTTTATTTCAATCCTTTTTTTTTCTCACTTTTCATATGAGAACTCAATCATGAGTAGATTTATTTAACCAAAGACCATTATGAGTGGGATCATGATAAAAATCAAACAAGAAAAGGACATTAAAAGAATATAAGGACTTGATGGATCAATAATAACAAAGGCACATAGTAAGTAAATAAAGGAAATCTTTTGAATCAAATGGTGACAATTTTCATTTAAATTAGATTCACAATTACAGAAAATAAAACCAAATTGATCAACTAAACAAAATAATTTGAGGAATGAAGATCTCTAGTTTTATTTTAATGAATAAAGTTTGCAATAAAATGTTTAAAATAATAGTAGCGGTTGGTGTATTTTTATGTTTGTTGATTGATTTAAATTATTAAGACACTTAATTGAGATGATTATCACTGATAAATAATAGGAGTTTGACTTTTGGAATCCTATGAGACCAGTTATATGTATATCCGGTTTTGTGAATGAAATACACATCAAATTACAATTCTTACATTATGAGTGAGACTAGTTCTCTTAGGTTTTTTTTTGAGAATATGAACTTAACAAGGGTGCTTATCTTTGTGATGTTCATAGGCTAATCAATCCTTGGATTCTAGCGCCTTCCAATTCTGGTTCACTTATTTTTGTTTCCAAATTTCCATTGAATCAAACCCTAACATTCAAATTTCCAATTTTTATCTTAATTAATCTCAATTGTATCTCTTGAAATACATGACATTTTTTTGGTGTTTTTTGAGTCTATCGTGTAATTTAGAAAATGTTATTTTTTCTTGTTTTAGAAACACTCAATTTTGAAGAGTAAAATATAAGATAAGATCATTTGTTAATAATACGTGTTGAAGGTTGAATATTGGACTTAAATTTCATTCCTAAATGATCCAATCTTACACTTTTCTAATGAAGATTCTTATCACATCATCTATAATACATAGTGATCTTGATAAGTTGATAATTAATGATAAGGATTGGAAATGTAAGGACTAAGGTGTATTTTTTACATAAAATATATATTGCATAAGTGGTGATTGGAAAAATCCAAAACAAACTTTATTGATTTTCTCATGGATGACTACCCACTAAACTTTTTCTCCTTCCACTTCAGAGAGCTTTGCAAAATATATAAAAAAAAAGATACAAGGACTTTTGCATGTTGACGGGTTATTAATATGATGGAAAAGGTTTGTGGTGAATTAAAGTTGGACTCTCGCTGCATTTAATGATCAATCGTGTATGCCAGAACATGGGAAATTTATAAAATCAATTAGCAGAATCTTTTTATATATGGCAATCTATGCAGGCAGAACTGTAACCCTTGCAAGAAGATTATTAAGATATATATCAATCTCGTAGCCTTTTAAGTTTAAAGTCTAGATGGATTAAATAATGAAATCAACCCCAATGCTACCCATCCTTACTACTCGAGTTAAGCCCAATTGACAGAACAAAATTTAAGTATCGAGGTACCCTTAAATGTTTATGGTGCTATTCTCTAACCAAAATTTAAGTTTTATCTCGATAATTTATACTTAACTTTAATGTCAACTTTCAATACGCAGGCTATGGAAGTGAAATTCCAATTTTGATTAGAGAACCCACAAATGCATAAAGTAATATACCCGAGTTTTGTTCATTGACATAACCGTGTTTCCTCTTTAAGTTTAGGTAACTAATTCTCCCCTCCTATAACGTCTAATTCTTCTGTGGCACGATCACCAAATTTAGATATTTTGTAATATGAAAAATTAAAGTGGGAGACTCTTATGACCACTTCAGAAGAGTGAAAAAGTCATGGATGACTAGATTAGACGTTGTTGGTTTGTGACCAAAGAGAGGTTTGTTGCTGACATTATAATTATCATGATCAATGGAAGTTTAAGTCCAAGTATACTGCATTATCTAACAGCATATCAAAGGTTTTGGAAGTTGTTTTCATTGTCTAGGTTAAGCTCTTTTTTTATTTCTGCACACTACCATGTGTTTTAGGTGTTTTAATATGACATCCCATATCATCTTTATAATGAATCAAAACTCTTGCTCTGATTACTCTCTGAACAAGAGTTCTGCTCTCTTTCATCAAGGGCTAGATCATCATCAAATCACTATCATCAAGCCAATATAAATAGCTAGGAATATGAAATAAGAGTAAATTCAATAGTCCCTCCCTAACCATGTTGACTAGATTGGAGTTTTTTTTATTTGTAATCTAACGAATGTTCTTGGAGAGTGATATTATGTTTGTGACAGTTGAAGCATGCACAGATATGTAAAACAAGCGAAATAATCTAGATTATAGCATAAATATCTGATAAGCTTCCATTTTCTTCAAAAATTACATAGTTAACGGATAACTATTAGACTTAGTTGGCAAACATGAGCGATGCGATGATGTTGACTCATCCAAACTTTCCAATATAAAGAATGAGATCATCCATGTAAGGTACTGAAATTATGAGAAGACGAATTTCTAGATGTCCTCAAGAATAGAAATGGTCAAGGCATCACTAAAAGATGCAATGACATCATAGCTAACTAGACTCGAAGTCTTTAGTCTTTATAAAACTTTTGACTAGGGTGTTACCTTCTTGTGGGAGTAGTTAATAGTCAATGTGCGACTAAAATAGCACCTTCAAAGTTTTGCTTATTTAATGACAAATAAGAAGGTAGAAATAGGGAATATACACCTCTTGATCCAACATAAACAGAAAAATGGGAAAAGTAAAAAGTGAAAACAAAAGAATTGTCATATAAAAGTCATGAACTTTATACAATTATCTCTTCATAATTTCATCCTTCTTGATAGTAGTAGTATCCCATAGGTCCCCATATTTTTCATTGAATTCCCATATGCTCATAGTATTATAGTCATTTATCAACTTGTCTCGAGCTCCCCTGTCCATATTGTATATGTGAGGTTCAAAGTGGTGGGGTTTATCAGGTTCATCCATCTCAATAATGCAAAATATGATTGTAAATATGCCTGCTCCTATCTATAAGTATTCCCCCTGAAAAACAGAAAGTTGTTAGAATTTATGGTTATTTCTTCCAACAAGTAAACTAAGAACGCAAGTGCAATGTTTATATGTAAACAAAGTAGCCAAGTGATTTGAAGATTGAGTTCTTCTTCATTAATTCCAATTAACTTTTAGAATTACCGGGACATTGAAGTACACCCCAAGAGCAATGGCTGGTGGGAAGAGCCATGAAATAATCCCTGCATAAGAAATAAATAAACGATAATAAAAAAAAGACCATTGTAATGAGAAATGTTATATAAATGATGAATGGTGTATGGAAAGCACACCCTGGAATCCTGTGGGGGGTTCTGCTGCTGCCATCTCTTCTGCAATTGAGCCCCAAAATGTTCCTGAAATGAATATTCATTGTGAAGTTTGTAAGGAAATCATGCCACACTTAGGAAGGATCGTTTTCATTTTCATCATAATTTTAACCAGTCACAGGAAAATTAAGTACTTTGTGAATTTGACAAAATTAACATCAAAATTTACAATTAAAATAAGCAAACGCCTAGTAATGATTCCCCAAAATCAAAATAAGAATTAAAAAAAATGCCATCAACAGTATTTAAAATGATATCTATAAACCAACCAGGGTGTTAAAATCAATCAAGGGAAAGCCATCACCCTCCTAAATCCTAATACATCAATAAAATAAACCATAAGCACATGACTTCCTCCAACTTTTATAATAAAAAAATAAGAGTGAAAAAAAATGAAGAGAAATTCAAAAGTAAGAAAGTAAGCAAAAGTGAATAATAATAAACAAACACCTTTCTTTCTCCTTCATGGTAAGTGTGGTGGTCATCATATATTCCATAAACAAAATCATCCTGAAATTTACATGAAGGAAAAAAATGAAATCCATCATCACAAGCAAAAGAACAGAAAAAGAGAGAAGCAAGTGAAAGAGCATTATTGCAATTAATTAAGATACAGCGTCAACGCCATTAGTGGCATATTGATCTCTAGGATCTTCATTGAGGTCAGGCTCAATCTCATTAAAACCAGCATTCAGCAAGAATCTTGTTGAGGTGTTAGTCTTGGTCAAGATGCCATCCAACTGGGAGGTATTGAAGATAAGAAGGGCTTGGAAGTGAGTTTGATGGGAGGGACAAGTGAGAGTGAGGAACATAGCGCCATGTGTGGTTTGCTTGCTTCTCTACCTATCTAATGCTGTTATCCGTTTTCTCGTATTATAACAGTCCACACAACAAGACATTTGAATTTTAGAGCTTACCGTTGATTCAATTATCTTATCCAACTTAGAATTATTTCATTACGTGGAAAAGTAGGATTGAATTGCCAATTGCATACTTTAACTGTAGACTTTGGGTAAATTAAACTTTTTAAATTTTATTTTTCATGGTTTATCTAACTGAACTATAGTAAGCATTTGGCTATTCAGAATATTTTTGCTAAAATTATAACTGATTTCATTTAACTTTATTTCCCGTGTCAAGAAGTATCAGGCAGATAGAATGAAAATTTAGACATCATACGGCGTTTATATAGTAAACCGCTAAAAATAAATATAATGTTTGTCAATAAATAAACTATTTATTGTTATCTAAACTCACAAAATTGTCTATATTGGTATTTTCTCTTTTCAAAATAAGTGTCATATTTAATTTTTTAATATAATATTAATTATTTTTTATTAATATTTTTAATAAATGTCATTTTAGTTTTTCAATGTAATAGTTATACTAATACTAATGTTAGTTTTGTAAAATTACTATCCTCTTACACCTATTTAATAATTTTTCTTGCCGTGCAGCCTGATGTTCTTATTTATGGTGTTTTTATCAATGCTTTTGCTGATGCTGGAAGTGTTAAAGAAGCCATCAATTATGTTAACGAAATGAGAAAGGCAGGATTGCCAGGGAATCCAGCTATATATAACTCTTTGATAAAGTTGTATACTAAAGTAGGCTACCTGAAAGAAGCACAAGAAGCATACAAGCTGCTTCAATTATCAGATGAAGGCCCTTCTTTATTTTCCTCTAATTGTATGATTGATCCTTATACTGAGAGACTTATGGTTGAACAAGCAAAAGAGATATTTGAGAGCCTTATGAAGAATGAAGTTGCAAATGAGTTTTCATATGCAATGATGCTATGTATGTATAAGAAAATTGGAAGATTGGATAAAGCCATTCAAATTGCAACGCAGATGAGAAGACTAGGATTCTTGACTGATATATTGAGTTATAATAATGTTCTTGGCTTGTATTCTATGGATAGGAGGCTAAGGGAAGCTACAGAGACTTTCAAGGAAATGATAAAATCTGGCGTTCAACCAGATGATTTTACTTTTAGAGCTCTTGCAAACATTTTGCTGAATTGTGGAGTTTCAAAGCAGGCTGTTGGCAGGCTGGAAGTAATGGTGAAAAGGGATGCTCCTCGTGGTTTGCAAGCATGGATGCTGGCACTCTCATGTGCATCTGAAGGAGTTCATTATACAAATGAGTAGATGTGGTTAATTACGGTTGGAGCATACATAAGGTCGAAAAGCATGATTGGAGGCTTACCTAGTCTGGCTTTCCTCTGGAGCTGGTTGTTTGCCTTTTTATTGGCTACATGGCTGAGGCTATGATTGGAGCATTTCAATCACAGTATTTAGAATCACTACTGGTAATTTCTATAATAATCTTGTAATATGGTTTGGTAGTTTGAATAGTTGTCCATAAAATGAAGCAAAATATATGTGGATATCTGAAATATGGACATGTGATAAATTGATATTATTTGTATATATTGTTCAGTTACTGAAAGTTGTTGGTCTTCATTTCTTAAAGATCATTTTCTCTGCCAGAATAATTACAATATTACAAAGAGCCATGATTTTACCTAATCTTGACTACTACTCTGATGTTTTGCAGGATTCTGGGACGGGAACAAGTTTTGAGTTTACGAGTTTTCTTGATGGTCAGTAATGGGAATTGGATTGTTAAAACCTCTTTGGAACTACATGAAATGCTTTTCCCCATTTTTCTTCATTTCAAGGACAAAAGTAATTTAGAATATATGAGGAATGAGTATAGAAGGATTAAAAGAAAATAAGAAGAAATATCTAGAAGTATCATCACAATAGTGAAATGCATCTTATGAAAATTCATCAGAGATTTTCAAACTAAACTCGTTTCATAGATCATTGTGCCAATGAATGAATTCTATATAATTATTGGTGGTTAGTGTTTGGAATGCATATATTTCTTTTTTCTCTATAATATAATATGCGTGTGACTAACAATGGATGATATTATTTGCTCGCCCTTTGGTTGCACAATATATGGTTATTCTTAAATTTTTCTTGAGGAATTGATTTTTTTTTTATATATTTTGTTATCTTACTTCAATTTCAGGTGCTAGTCAACCATATGAAGCTATATTTGTGTCATCAAAAACTAAGAAAAGTGATCCACTTGATCCACTAATTGTAGTTCTTCATGGGGGACCACACTCTGTCTAATTGTCAAGCTTTTCAAAGCCATTTTATCTTTCTTCCCTTGGATATAGCTTGTTTGTGAACTACAGGTAAATGGTATCCTCCTTGGTTTTCAAGCATTTGATCTAGGCTATACAATTTAAATTCACAAGTTTGATGTGTTCTATCATATTCCTGTTGATTCTTTACATAGTGTTGGATCAAGAGATGGATTGTTATTCTCACACTGATCACTGATGATGATGCAGATAAGTGCTAGGAGACTTTTAGTGATTCTGAGCCTCGACCACACATAACACAAACATTGCGATGTCGTTCAACAAGTATTGCAAATGAGCACCATTTCCAGACTATCGACTGAATCATTTGACTCCCTTAATATTAATGCTATTGGGGCAGAGTGTATTTTATATTTGACTGTATTTGTCATTGCTATCTTTATTTTTTTAATAAAAAAAAATTGATTCACTGAAGGACGTATTGTAGCTTTGGGTTATGAAAATATAATAAAATTCTCATTATTTATAGTGAATATTCTTTGGCATTGTGAACCAAGGAGGATTGTTTTATAGGTTGATCTTCCAACTGTGGAAGACTCGCAATGATGGTGTTTTTTAAGAGAGTTCGTCATCCCTAGTTCATTCTCAACCAGGTTTGGCTCCTTCATAGTTCGATTATGGTAACTTTGAAGATGGGAACTCCTCAACGACAGACTAGAAGCATTACTTGGACTCCTCCTACTGCGTTTAAAGTGAAGCTTAATGCTGACGGCAACTCCTTGGGTAACCCGGGACCTTCAGGATTTGGCATATTAATTCATGGTTCTTGGTTAGTTGGCTTTTTAGAATACTGTGGATATAGTACAAATGTCAGTGTTGTACTTCAAGCTATTTGCAAAGGCATTGAGTTGGCGTGAAACATGGACTATATAATGATAGAGTGTGAATTAGACTCTCTTGTTGCTTTAAACCTAATTGATCAGCACAATGTTGGCTTTCATCCGATAATAACTATCATTAATCTTATTCGATCTTTCAAGAACATACAATGGCATCTCTCCTTCCAGCATGTCTATAAAGAAGGGAATATGTGCACTGGCTCTTGTGTTTTTGGTGATGCAATAGGAGTCTCCTTCTCTGGAGCTTAGTTGATTATTTATCTTCCTACTAATATATATAAAGAATATCCTGATTTTTGTTTGAATAACAAGCATTAGAAATTGATTTTCACAAATAATGTTGTTTAGAAACTTAAAATTAAAATTTATTTTGAGTGTTTGATTATCAAAATAGGTTTCAATATTCATTTATAATTTTTTTATGTAAACGCTTTTTTGTGTTATAATTATTTACAACTTGTGAGTAATATAGCTTAAAATATTAACAATCTTGCACTTTTTTCTTTTACTCCAAGTAAAAAAAATCATTTTTTGTCCCTATAGTGTTCTTTTTATTTTTAGTTCAGATAAAAAAAAATTAGTTCTTGATTTTTTTTTCATTTTTAGTCTTTGGTAAATAGGGCTAAAAACAGACCAGACCAGACTTAGTTAGTTCTGACATTAATCTAATTTAGAGACATAAAGTTTGACCCGACAAATTGACTATTTAAAAGTTTGACTTAACCTACTAGTCTATTAAAAAGTTTGTCATAGATATGAATATATTTTTAAATCTAAAACCAAATTTATTCAAATCTTTCTTACTTTCCCTATTTTCCTTATTTTTTGTTTTATCATCTTTCTTTCCTTTTTTTTTCTTCTTTTTCTATTATCTTCCTTTCATTTTTTCTTTTATTATCTTTCTTTCCCTTTTTTCTTTTTTTCTTCTGTTCCATATATTTTTTCCTGTTTTAATATTTTTCTTTCCTTTTTTTATTATATTTCTTTTCCTTTTTTCTTTCTTTCTTCTGTTCCATTTTTCTTTCCTTTTTTTCCTTTTTCTATTATTTTCCTTTGTCTTTTTTTTACGTTTTCTTTCTCTTATTTTCTGTTTTAATATTTTTCTTTCTCTTTTTTTTATTCTTTCCATTTCATTATTTCCCTTTTTTATAAATAATTATTTTTTCTTTCATTTTTATTTTTTAATTATTTTTTTAAAAAATATTTTTGTTTTTTTTTAATCTTGACAAAATTAGTATATGACAAATTAAATATATATATATATATATATATATATATATATTAAATAGATCAACTTAACATATTTAACAATTTTTTTTTTAATTTGTATTTGAACTTTTTATTTAAATAAATTTTTTAAAAAATCTTAACCTGAATAACTTGACATTGATGTCAACCATTAATAACATGGTATGTTAGTAAAAATAACGATGAGTTGGTGAGATTTAAGACATGAACTTTAAATGAAACATTTGAAATTTATAAGAAATATATTAAGAATTTATTTTACGGGAGGTAAAAAAAAATGAAAAAACGTTACTCTAGGCTTTATTATAGTATTATAAATATTGGACCAAACAGAAAAGAGGATACAGCGCAGCGCCGCCTCAACATTTGAAACACTCTATCCCTAATCCCTATCTTCTTCTCTGCTCTCTCCACACGCTCTTGCCTCCTCTGATCTCAGGTACACACAACTTCACATCTTTTCTTTATCTCTTTCTTCGATTATTTGTTAAGATCTGTTTGCATCTGCCTATGTACAATAATTTTCGATGATGCTTTTTTAACAACACTCATCGAACATGGCATCGCGCGTATTGATCTTCGTTTAATGTTTCGGTTGAATTTGAAGCACCATACTTGTCAAATGTTGTTATTGTTAAGGCGATTTGATACGTGTTTTCTAGGTTTTCAATTATTCTGTTTGTGATATTACGATATGTTATAGCTTGTGTCCCGGTTTAGCATACCATCCATAGACACAGATATATGAAAACTTTGGGAATAATAATTTATGTGCTTGGTTTTCCATTGACCTGATATGTGTGTGTGATAATAACTTCTGTGCTTGGTTTTCCATTGACCATATGTATGTTTGTGTCTGTGTGACTTGGTTGTTGATGACCAGGTCTTTTTATTGTGTTTAGGATTTGCTTTGAGGTTCAATGTTGTAATTTTAATTATTTTTTATTTTCTGGTTTTGAATTGTAGGTGTTGTTGGCTTGGTATCCGTGCAAGTTCTGCTGTAGCAGATTTGAAGGTGAAGGTGTCACGTTAAAGTTTCTTTCATGTTTGATCAGGCTACTATCCATTTGGGAGCAACTGAGCTGCTTGGAAAGTATTTTTCTTCTTCTAGAAAAAATTACAGACCCTCATCCCAGAGAATTAGCTGTATGCATTGCGAGACATACCAGAAATTCACTCAGTTTTCCGGTTGTGGTTGGCCACCTTCCATTATACTTGAGGGAGATTCTTCAAGGGCACGAGTTACCTTAGAGGCTGAAATTGCAGCTGTGTATAATTTGAATTCCAGCATTTGCTGCCTCTGAATATCTCCGAAACTTTGTAAGTCAACATGGCTTTACAGAACATTGGTGCTGCAAATAGTGATGATGCCTTCTACAGGTATAAGATGCCTAGGATGATTACCAAAATTGAGGGCAGAGGTAATGGTATCAAAACTAATGTTGTCAATATGGTTGATATTGCCAAGGCATTGGCAAGGCCTGCATCTTACACGACCAAGTATTTTGGTTGTGAACTTGGGGCCCAGTCAAAATTTGATGAGAAGACCGGCACTTCTCACGTCAATGGAGCACATGATACTGTTAAGCTTGCTGGCCTTCTTGAGAACTTCATTAAGAAATATGTCCAGTGTTATGGTTGTGGAAATCCTGAAACTGAGATCATAATCACAAAGAACCAAATGATCCAGCTGAAATGCGCTGCTTGTGGTTTTGTGTCTGATGTTGATATGAGAGACAAGCTTACTACCTTCATCATTAAGAACCCTCCAGAGGTTAAGAAAGGATCCAAAGACAAGAAGGCCATGAGGAGAGCTGAGAAGGAGAGACTGAAGGAAGGTGAAATGGCTGATGAGGAACAGAAGAAAGTGAAGAAAGAGGTTAAGAAGAAAGGCTCTTCATCTTCAAAAGATGGCACTGCTAAATCCACCTCTTCAAAGAAGAAAGCAAGTGGCTCTGATGAAGATCGCACTTCACCTACTCACAGTCAAGTTGATGAGAAAGAGGAGGCTCCAGATGAAGATGATGGTGATGATGACGTGCAATGGCTGACAGATACATCACTTGATGCTGCTCGTCAACGTATCCAAGAACAGTTAAGTGCTGTGACAGCTGATATGGTTATGCTTTCTACTGATGAACCAGAGAAGAAGAAAAAAGCAGCAAGTAATGGAAATGGTGGTTCACAGAATGGTAACTCAATGCACTACGGGACCCTGGTTGGCGAAGTGAAAGCAAATTTGAAGAAAGGTGTTGGAGCGAATGAATTGCTGTCCCATCTTTCAGCACTTCCTGCACCTGCTCAAGAAAAGATGAGTGCTCTGGTTGAAGCTCTATTTGAGGGAACTGAGAAAGGTTTTGCTAAAGAAGCTGATAAGAAGAAGAACTACTTTGCTGCTGCTGTTACCGAAGAGGGATCCCAGCTGTTATTGCTTCATGCTATTGAAGAATTTTCCTGCAAGTCTACTTCCAATGCTTTGAAGGAGGTTGCCCTGGTTCTAAAGGCACTCTATGATGCTGATGTGTTGGAGGAAGAGCACATAGTGCAGTGGTATCAAAAGGGACTGAAGGGCGATAACAAGAACTCCAAGATTTGGAAGAATGCTCAACCTTTCATTGGTTGGCTTCAGAGTGCAGAATCAGAAACCGAGGAAGAATAATTTTTCCTACACTCTCCGTTACTTATGTTTACTTGCTTGTGTCATGTCCTTTATTTCCAATAAAGGGTCTTTTAGGCCCCATGTGTTGTTGAACTACTATACTGTGCGAAGGGTGCATGCCTGCTGGACAAGTATGTATGCCTCAGTGAGTTGTGATGTCTGGTTCTAATGTATTTTTGCTTTTGGTTATTGATGATTATGTTATATGTTGTCTTAATAATATAATAGTATTACTGTTTTTCTGTTGTGTCTAATCATTGATTGTTTGAACATGTGGTTGGTGTGAAGTGTGAACATCCCCTAGCTGCGTAGGGAATTACTATTAAAGGTTTATAATTCTTTACCCCTTTTAGTTTTGTTGGGTTGTTGGGTTGTTGGGGAAGGTTTTGACTGGGGAGGGTTCCGACAATAACTTCTATTATGATATTATCAATTGGGTTTTGCATATTTTAGGCGAATTGCATGTAATTTTATAATATCTTTTTCATTACCCCGTATAGTTTTGTTGGATTATTTGGGGAGGTATTGATAGAGGATGCTTCCGACAATAGCTTCTGTGATTATGATTATGAATTGTGTAAGGCTTATTTTAGGCCAATTGCGTGTGATTTTGATTCACATACTGCTAGGATAAAATTGGCTTCCCCATCTCAAATTCCTTTAACTTGGACGTGGATGCTATATTTTAGGCGTATGGGCTTAGATCTAATTCCTCTTCAATTTTAGGTATGTCTCAGTTTTGGCTCTTAGTTCGTCCATTTACTTGTTCCGTCTTGGATACGGCAGGAATTGACATAAATTTGAAAAAACAAAAAGTAGGTGCTTTGGAATCACCCAAAAA
>CM023950.1:141839-163642 GCA_013407115.1 Glycine latifolia
TATAAAAGGGGAAATCACTTATGTATTAGTGTGATATAGATTTTCAATCTAATAAACACCTCTATTTTTTAATACGTTAAATAAATTTACTTTGTTATTTAATATTTTATTTATTAACTATTAGAAATTTTCCTAAAAAAACTATTAGGAATATATATTTTAGAAAAATATACCATTATTCTATTAAAAATAATGAACATTTGACACCAACGGCCGGAATACAATCCAAAAAGAAAGAAATTATAATTAATTAATGTGTTAAAAAATATAAAGTAAAGTAAAATTTTAGTACGAGAAAAACATAATTATATTTTAAATAAGTTTTGTTATATAAAAGTTAATCCAAAAGAATTAAAAATGGGTTGTATTGATGTTTTTTTAATCCATAAGAATGAAAGATGATGTAAGAAAATTTATAATAATTCAGATACCCTATTTATTATTCGTCCCTTGACAAAAAAATGAGACGTTTAAAATAGAAGTATGATATTTTTAATAAATAGTATGTGCTACAACTTTCAGACATAATAAATTAAGTTATGAAATTGTGATAATAGTTAAGACTTTAATATTTTTGATAGAACAGCCCCTTAGTTTATGTCCATAAGGCCCATGATATTGATACTCTGTTTGTTCTTGGCACGCTCACCTTTTTCTTTTTTTGAAAAAAAAAAATATCTTTAGCGGAAACTAGTTTGTATAAAATTAAACAACGAAAATTACAGACACAAATTTCACGAAAAGCTAAAAAAGTAGAGGGTGAGAAGAAGAATGGCCTGTCCATATGAGATACATTTTCAGTCCACATCCCACAGCAGCCCAACTCAGCCGACGCAATTTTTAGCAACCTAACCCGCTTTACCAATTACCACCCCCGAATGCTAAAATCCCCAAATTTTTAGAATCAAACAAACCTCTCAGTTCAAAGAATCCTATGCCTTCACAAACCCTAACGTCAATTCAAATCGTTTGTTCGCAATTCAATCTCCAAGTGATAAGTACAATCTTCTCTCCCCATTCACTCGCATTGACTTTTGCTAGTTGAAGACCTTCATTGCTGTCAAATTCAGACCAGGTTTCCCTTTCTCCTTCTCTTTCGTTATTGATCTTGGTTCCTGATATGCTTCTGTAACTTACTTTCTTTCTTCATGTAATCCCCGCAACAATAATTTTTGTCTCTCTACTTTATTCTTCCAACCATTAAAACTTACAAGTTTGTACTGACAATTGATACAAGTAATTAAAGCGGGTCAATTGATATATCTTGGGAATACCTTTTTTTTTACATTATCACTTCTATTATTAATTTTTCTCTGGTGTATCAACAAGAACACCTTAAATTTGACAATGTCTTTGATATTGTATTTAGCACTGCATTTTAGCCAAATGCACCATACCTCGGCCAGCAACACACTTGCACATAACATTACATGCCTTACTTCCCTTAGAGCGATAGAAAATTTTTGCAGAGAGATACCCGTGATGAGATAACCAACTAGTTTTATAAACTAGACATTGATGGGATTAGTTTTAATTTGTCTGTCAGTATGAAGGTTCTAAAAGTTACACACTAACCAATTAGTTGGTTGTATTGTTTGCATTAAGTATAAAACCCATTTATGCAAAGTCTTTTTCTATGTGCTATAAAACTGAAATTAATAAATTTAGACTTTTGGTTTCGGTGCTCTAAAGAACTTTCAATTGTTCTGTATGATGTTAAACAAAGTTGAAAAGGAGAGAGAAATGGAAAAAGGAAAAGGCCCAGAAAAAATGCGTGAAGTGAAATGGGATTGTGAAATTGTGGAAAAATTTAATATTTTTTACTTATGCGTGTCAATAACAGAATTTGGTGTTGGGAGAGTCATATCAGGGACACTTCAGGCTTTTTTTTTGGGGCCTGATGTATGAACTTTTGTTGCGAGCTTTGAGGTGGTGTGTCAGTAGTAAGTACTAGAGAGAGAAACAATGAGAACCGAGAGAGTGAATTATCCAAAACAGTTGTGTCAGTGGGTGATCCAGTATTTTGACAAAACTATTAGATATAGAACACGTCCTTTAATATGGTTATTAGTTAATGATGTAAAATGTGTGTTGGAGTTTCATCAATGACAATTGATAATCATGTTTCAAAATGTACTACAAATTCATGTTCAAATACTAGCGCTAGCATAATTATTTTGTATTGCGTAATAAGAAAACATAACTTTCCTTTCTCAGCTGGGACATGTTTAACAAACTTCTTCCTCGTACATGCTGGTCTTTTCTTTCTCTTTTAAACTTGAGTTTGTCTATTATTGTAAAATTGTAAAATTCTTGGCCACAAACATTTCAAGTGGACCAAAATTATGCTGACTTTTTTATTGAAAATTAAATGTTCTTACAAATGATTTTGTAACTAGCATTTAGTAACAACTTTGAGGTATATATTTCTGTTAACAATCAAGTGTAACCAATATTTTTTAAGTTAAGTCTTTCACTTTCTCTCTTTGAACATAGCATTAACACCACTCTCAGAGCCTACGGCACAGTGTTACTTGTTTCTTTCATTAGAGCTATTAAGTGATTAAAATAGTTGAAGCAAACTACATCTAAAATGAGGCTATGCTGAAATAGTAGAGAATGAAAAGAAAAGGATTTCATAATTAAGATGGCACATGACCTATGGGGTAATATAAGAATACGATATATGAGCTACAATTGGAACCTGCTAGAACAACAAATGATAGGGGCTGTACGTAGGAGAGGGGAGAGCTGAATCAGTAAAGGACTAAAGAGGAACATAACAACAGCAGTAGAACAACTCCAGGTGCTCTGTAGTCTGTACACAGCCAATAGCGTGTCTATTTCTTTCTTTGAAAAGTCCTTTTGAACCAAATATTAGTGCACCTCTCTTACTTTTCTGTGAAGAATCGAAATAAAATCTCACATGTAATATGTTCTAGCTCTCCCTATAATCTAGGTTATGTAATTAACATTACTAACTTTATTTAATTACAGTCAGCAGGTGGTTATATTTGGCTACCAGAGCATGACTTCATTATCAATTAAATATGTGCTGATCTGGCCTTCCACTTCCATAAACCTTTTATGCTACTTAATCGAACAACAGACTAAGTAAAAGTATTACAACAACATCAACATCACCTTTAACCCAAGTTAATTGGGGTCGGTGGTAGATGAACCCAATGATAGATCGAAAATAAGATAAAGAAAGAGAAAGGGAGATGGGAAGAAAAAGGGGAAATAAGACAAAAGAAAAGAAAAATAAGCTAAAATAAAAGAAGGGTGAAAGGAGGAGGGGAGAAATGAAGAGGAAAAGAACTAAAAAAAGAAAATAACTGAAACCTAGACATACTAATGGGTTTAACCCTCCACCAAGCTTATAGCTTTTCTTCACTCCGTCCTAAGACACACTGTCCGCCAACCTATATCTCACTCTATTAGGTCTTGTTTAACTACCTTTCCCCAGATGAGTTTCGGTCGACCTCTACCTCTCTTTGTGTCGAGCTCTTGATAACACACTCTTGTTCTAACGGGAGCATCCAGTGATCGTCTCATAACGTGTCAAAACCATCTCAATCTATACTCCCTCATTTTTTCACACACTGGAATTACTGCTACCTTTCGTCGAATATCCTCATTTCTTATCTTATCCATCTTCGTATAACCACACATCCATATTAAAATCCTCATTTCTGCTATCCCTATTTTGTGTTCATGTTGCCTATGTGCTAGCCAGCATTCCGCTCTATATAACATTGTCGGTTTTACAGCTGTTCTATAGAATTTTCCTTTTAGCTTAAGGGGAATTTTGAGGTCACACAAAAACTCAGATGTACTCCGCCATTTCATCCACTCTGCTCTAATTCTATGATTTACATCCTCATCAATCTCACCACCTTTTTGCAAAATTGATTCCAAGTATCTAAAAACAGCTTTCTTGGGTACTTCTTGACCAAGTAGATGCACTGTGTTTTGACCGGCATCTCTTCTCCACGAAAACTCACACTTCATATACTCCGTCTTGCTCTTGCTTATCTTGAATCCTTTAGACTCCAAAGTGTTTATCCCTAATTCTAGTTTCCTATTAACATCATCTTTGGTCTCATCAATAAGGACAATATCATCTACAAAAAGCACACACCACAACACTTCCTCTTGAATATTTTTTGTTAGTTCATTCATCACTAAGACAAAAAGATAAGGACTAAGAGCTGAACCTTGATGAACACCTACTGTAATAGGAAAATACCTTGATGTTCCATTACACGCTTTCACACATGTAGTAGTCTCATCATACATATCCTTGAGTATTACAAGCCCTTGAAAAATCTTGTTCAGTTATTAGTGGAATGGTGATCAGTTTATTGAACTCATTTTATTTTATTTTATTTTTTAAAAAAAATTAAGTATAAACTATAAAGTTATACAAGTAAGTGCCTACAGAATTGACAAAACACTAACCTGGACACCTTAATTTCATTTTCTCAGTAATTACTGAAAAAGTAAGAAATAAAAAGTAGGAGAGAGATGAGCAACTTCTTTCATTTCAATCTAGTATTCTCGGTGTGTGTTTTTATATTTAAGTCTGATCATATGGAAGGAAATGTAATTGTGAAAACCTTCATAACCGCAAAAATACCCAATCTATAATAGGACTTTAATGGTTGTGGTCAACCATTTACGTGTTTTTCTTGTAGATTAGTTGATAGAATGGTTATGAAATACCTTTTTCTGATCATAGGTTTTTTAAGATCCAATACCACTTTTCGTAAACTGTAAACTTTTTCTCACGTTGATTAGATGAAAAATTAACATTTTGGATCATGACTCCCTTTTTGATAGCTCAATTTGTTGCAAAATATGAAGCTGGTGATGTAATTGACTTATTGATATCAACATTGAAAGTAAGCCTTCCTTGTTAAATGCTGTCTATCTCTGATTTGTTGTAATATTCCTTTGTTATCTCCTTTCAATTGTCTCTTCATTCTCTCTAAACAGGTTTTGTTTCTTCCTGTGTTAGTTGGTGCATTTCTTAATCAATATTTCCAATCTCTTGTTAAATTTATATTTTATAATTGCATTATTAAGCAGCATGCTACCATTTTTGTTAACTTTGGTTCAATTCCATATTTTTAAGCTTTTGTTTAGACACCAATTTACTAGTTTTACATAGCAGTCATTGCTTTCTCAAGACAATTTTTATCTCATGTATTCCTATTCTAGTTTAGGATAGGAAATTAATTTGTTTGTGTAAAATAGGATAAACTGAGGGATATTTGTGTGTAAACTGTGTAGCAATAATCACACATAATTAGAGGAGATAAGTTTCTCCTAATGGGATATGTTTCCTGCAAATCTGATCCTAATCAAATCTATACAGTAAATATTTCTGATTCTCCCCCTCAAGCTGAAGCTTACTAAGCTTTCAGCTTGTTACAAGAAAATATTTTTTTCCAACAAAAAGATTAAAATTGAGCTCCAGTATAGACAATATCTTGAAGACAACTCAGGGATCTTGGTGAGGTCAGGGAACATTGCTTGAAAGAGAGAGCTGGAATACCCACCAGCCTAAGAAAATTCAAAGCAAGTTCCGACTTTCTTAAAACCAGCATTTGGAAGCTTCAGACAATATATTAATTGTCATCTGCTCATTCTTTTTAATTTTCGTAGGAATCGATTCTCTGTCCTCCCCTTTGTTGTTTTGTATACATGCTAAATTTCCATTTTTTTATAGTGGGCAGCATGGGCTGGGCTAGGGCCAAACTATTTGAGAATTGAGTCAAATGATTATTTGGCAATTGCTAAATGCACCCTTTAATTGGTAAACGTATCTCATTCCCTTTTTTTAGTTACCCAAAATACTTTTATTTAATCTATATAACTGTAAAATCCTATTCTCTACAGCCAATTCTCATTGTTCCTTAAACCCTTCTCCTTTTTTTCTCTCCTATCCCTCTTCTGTCAAAGGTATTAGAGTTCTATGTTAATATTATTCCATTGTAATCCTACTTCCAATCATATTGTTTACCTAAATTTGTTCAATCAAAATTTTTATTTTACAATTTCCTATAAATTTTTTCAAGATGTTACAGTTTTTATTTATTTATTTGTGGCTAGACATGGAAGACCATGTTAGTAACATATATGAGGAGGTGAATATGCCAATTGATGGAGCAGCAAATAAGTCTGTTGATTGTAGTGATGCATTCAACACTACAGAGGTAATTGTTAACTATATATTAATTTTGTTAAGTCATCATCATGTGACCATGAAAATCTCTATTTTTATTTTTATTTTCAGGTTTTTCCTTCACGAGAAGCTATGTTGAATTGGGCTCGAGATGTTGCAAAAGAGAATGGATTTGTTCTTATTATTTTGAGATCAGAGACATCTACAAGATCTACAACTTGTACTAGACATACAAGATGTAATCAAAGGAAGACATTTGTAATTATGGGCTGTGATAGAAGTGGAAAATATAGAGGACCATACAAGAATGAATTATCCCGGAAGGTGAGTGGTACTAGAAAATGTGAGTGTCCCTTCAAGCTAAAGGGAAAAGCTTTGAAAAAGGCTGAAGGATGGATTGTTAAGGTAATGTGTGGTTGTCACAACCATGACTTAGAGGAAACATTAGTGGGTCATCCATATGCTGGTCGGTTGAGTGCTGAAGAGAAGTCTTTGGTCGATGCTTTGACAAAGAGCATGATGAAGCCAAAAGACATTTTATTGACATTGAAAGATCATAACATGGGTAACGTCACTACTATCAAGCAGATTTACAATGCACGACAGGCTTATCGATCCTCTAAAAAAGGTTCAGAAATGCAGCACCTGTTGAAATTATTGGAACATGATCGATATGTGTATTGGCACAGAAAAGTGGATGATTCCGATGCTATTAGAGATATATTCTGGACACATCCAGATGCCATTAAACTTCTGGGTGCTTTCAGCACTGTATTGATCATTGATAGTACTTATAAAACCACTAGGTATCAGTTACCACTGCTTGAGATTGTTGGAGTTACTTCAACAGAGTTAACATTCTCTGCTGCATTTGCTTTTGTGGAGTCTGAGCGAGCTGATAACTTCACTTGGGCACTACAAAAGTTAAGAGGATTGATTGCCAAAGATGATGACATGCCCCAAGTGATTGTGACTGTCGGGGACATTGCTCTGATGAGTGCAGTGCAGGTGGTCTTTCCGAGCTCTTCTAATTTGTTATGTCGTTTTCATATCAACCAGAATGTGAAGGCTAAATGCAAGTCGATAGTTCATTTGAAGGAGAAACAAGAACTGATGATGGATGCATGGGATGTTGTTGTGAATTCTCCTAATGAGGGTGAATATATGCAGCGTCTGGCATTTTTTGAAAATGTTTGCTTAGATTTTCCTATTTTATGTGATTATGCAAAAAATACATGGCTGATTCCACACAAGGAAAAATTTGTCACTGCATGGACAAATCAGGTGATGCATTTGGGTAACACAGCAACCAATAGGTATGCCCAAACTTATATTTTAATAATTTATCAGGAAAAATATATTATAATGCTAATTATTATTATGTTAAGATTATTCTGTTTATTAATATTATTATTTGGTATAGAATTATTATAATAATTATTATTATGCTACTTATTATGTTAATTATTATTATGTGTTACTTGATAGGGTTGAGGCGACACATTGGAAGTTGAAGACTTTGCTTCAAGATAGCAAGGAGGATATGTGTAGTTATTGGGATGCTATGAAGAACATGATTACATTGCAACACACAGAGATTGAGGCATCATTCAAGAAAAGCATAAACGTAGTGGAACACCGGCATAATACTCCATTCTACATCAAATTGGTGGGATTTGTATCAAGGAGTGCATTGAGTCATATAACTGATGAGTATGATCGAGTTAAGACTGCTGGTATTGATAGTTCTATCTGTGGATGCATAGTTAGAACTACACATGGTCTACCTTGTGCATGTGAACTTGCTAGGTACAGTACGATGTGTCACCCAATTCCCTTGGAGGCAATTCATGTTCATTGGAGGAAATTAAAGTTTAGTGACCACGGAACGAATGACGAGGGGACTGAGTTATCATTGCAACCTGAAATTGATGCTTTGTACAAGCGATTTCAGGAACTTGATCATGCTGGGAAAATTATTCTAATGGCTAAATTGCATGAAATAGCATTTCCTGTTACAATTGCTAAGTGTCCACCTCCTGAAGAGGTAGGAACAAAGCATGCTCCAGAGGGTCCACAGTCGAAAAGTGATGGATCAACCAAATTTGATCCTTCGTATTGGGAGCATGTTGATGCATTGCATCCTGCCCATGATATCACACCATCTCTCCCTTCATCTCAGAAATCAGTCCATGGGTCTAAACGCAGGAGAGTTCTGCCAATGATGGACCAATTTCCGGTTGAGATCCATCCATTTATTGAAGACATTATTGATGTTAAAGGAGATTCAAATTGTGGTTATCGTGCTGTTGCAGCTCAACTTGGTATGGGTGAGGAATCATGGGCTCTAGTCCGTCAGGATTTAATTAGAGAGCTTCAACAGTGGCAAGATAATTATGCCAAACTCTTTGGTAGCAATGACCGAGTGGCTGAATTGAGGCAATCTTTGTATGTTGGCAAGCAGGCATCTGTTGCTAGTTGGATGACCATACCAGATATGGGCTATGTAATTGCCTCAAGATATAACGTGGTCTTGGTCACTTTATCCTTACAAGAGTGCATGACCTTTTTCCCTCTTAGAGGACGACCACCACTATCTCAGTCAAGTCACCGTCTTATTTCCATTGGGTTTGTGCATAAATGTCACTTTGTACAGGTATGATATGATGCATTTTATTTTAAATTAAATCTTTAATTTATTTAAGTTACTGACTTTGTTTAATTTTGACTAATATACAGGTTGTTTTGAAGGCTGACTCAGCGTTACCTCCCACCGCTTTGCAGTGGTCAAGATATTGTAATGCTGAATCTCATTCTTGGGAAACTTCATATGATAGTCGTATGCAACAGTTTAGGTCATTGTTTCCACAAAAAGAAATAGGTTATGTAGACATTATTGAGGATTAATTAGTGCTGTACCCTCCAGGTTAGGTTTCCTGTCCTTCCTCTCATGTGTTGGTTCATGCCAAGCCGGTGTAACTTTTTTCATAAATGTAATCCCTGCAACAAGAATTTTGTCTATATTTTATTTTCCTCCGATTAAAACTTGTTGACTGATTTGTTATCTGTAATGATGCTTGATACAGATTATTTGTTTAATGCCTAAGACTAACAAACCCATGGAAACCTTTTTGAACCTGACGTGCAGGTCACAAACTACTTAATATTACAAGGAGGGTTGCTAGTATATCTTTAGAAATCCAAGGCTTTTGGTACAATTGTTTTTTAGCCAATGGTTAAATGAGTTTGAGCACACCATGGAAGAGTTTCTCAATGTAGAAGAAAACCCTTAAATTTCCGAAGATATCATAGATTTTCGCATAATACAATGCGTGTATTGAATACTATAGCATTAAGTGCTGACTATTAGGCACAAGCAAAAACTCCTGCGGAAGTACCATATAGAAGAAAAACAGGTCAATTGATATAACTCCGTGATAACTTTCCAAGTCTTTTAATTTATATTTGGATCATTAGTCTTTTAATTTGTTTGTACCCTGGTGATGGATTACACTATCACTAATATTTTTTTCTATGGCATATCTGCAGTGAACACCTTAAAATCGATAATGTGCTTGAGATTGTATTTAGCTCTGTATTTTAATCACATGCACCATACTTCCCCTAGCAACACACTTGCACAAAACATTACCTGCCTTATTGCCCTTTAGAGCTAGAGAGGATATGCAGAGTATTCTTGATGAGATGACTTACTAGTTTTATAAACTTGACATTGATTGGATCAATTTTAATTTGTGTGGAAGTCTGGAGGTTCTATAAACTTGACACCAATTAGTTGATTGAATTGTTGGCATTATTAAGTATAAAAATGCATTGATGCTAGGTCTTTTCTATGTGCAATAAAACTGAAATTAATAAAAATGCGTCGTAAAATGGGATCGTAAAATCGTGGGAAAATACAATGTTTTATACTTAAGCATGTCAAGGATACTCACATCGGGGCAAGTCGGGCCTTGTTTTTGGGTCCTGTGGAAAAATATAATGTTTATACTTTAGCAAGTCATATAATGTTTATACGCATGTCGGTAGTATGTATACTAGAGAAACAAAGGGGAGGGACGGAGTGGACGATCCGAAGCAGTTATGTCTACTTGACGTGAGTGATCAACTATGACAAGACTATTAGATAGCGAACAGGTCCTTTAATATGGTTATTAGATACTTTCTTTATCAATTATAAGTAAAAAAAGATAAAATTTATATTATTAAAAAATAGTTAATTTTTGTTAAATATTATTTTTAATTAAAATTTAATATTTTTTTAAATTATCATTAGTCAAAATTTGAATCGAATATAGAAAAAGTGTTTGATCTCATTAAATATGATATTCTAAGACGGTATTTTGAAAAACTGTTTTAGAATTATACATTCTAAGACGGTTTTTGAAAAAACTGTCTTAAAATTGTGATTTTTGTTTTTTTTTTACAAAAAAAACATTTTAAGACGGTTCTTTGAAAAAACTGTCTTAGATTTCTTCATTTTTTATTTTTATTTTAAAAAAATTCTAACATGATTTTTTCAATAACCGTCTTCGAATGTGTACATTCTAAGACGGTTATTGAAAGAATCGTCTTAGAATTTAGTGTTTTTATTTTTTTTTATTTTAAAAAAGACATTCTAAGACAGTTATTGAAAGAATCGACGTAGAAATCGACATTCTAAGATGATTTTGAAAATTGTTGTGGAAAGTGTTGATTTTTCACGACATTGGCTATGAAGACGGTTCAAGAACCGATGTTACGACTAAAAGAATCGTCATAAAAGACATGTTTTGTAATAGTGTTTGGCTAAAATAATATTCAGGCCTACACTCACATGCCATAATACCGTGACATCTTGCAGGACTATCACTTCACCATCAATCTCCTTGAGAATTTTTAGGATAGCAACCGAAATTGGTAAAAAAAACATCAAGCAGCAATGAAGAAATTCTTTAAACAACTTAAATGTATGTTTAAAAACTAAGAACCTAGTTACACCATTGTATAAATAATAATCATGACATTAATCAATTTTAGGTATAGTATTTCAAACATACAATGGGGTTATGAGATATATTTATATACCAAGTCAGAGAAATAATAGAGGCATCTAATGTATAAAAATAACAGTTTGTGAGACTAACTTCATGCAGGGACGAATATGTTCTGATTAATTTTATTTACTTAAATGTATGATATCTAAATTATTGTGTATATGGTTTTTAGATTTGTGTTTTATCTATTGTTAAATATACTTTTGTGACCATGAAAGTTGCACACTGAAATAAATTACACAAAAGGCGATAGTTTATATACCATTCTAGTGCACTGTTTGTTCCGCATAGGCACTTAGAGATTCAGGTACCAAACTGAAATTTTAACCGTCAAAAGTATATCTCTATGAAATGGAGCAATAAAACATTTAACGATCATTAATTGAAAAAAAGTTATTAAAATTGACAAATCAATTTCTAAGAATAAAAAGAGCACTAAAAGATATTTAAAAAACACAAATTGATACCTGAAACAATAAATGGTCAAGTCAAAGTCACGCGCACACACACACAAGGAAAATTATTTTGAATTGGATATTTTCATCTCTGAAATGGTATAAGGATGTGGCTTAAAAATAGATGGGAACTTTCTCGACTTTTAGTGGATACCAAAGGCTCAATATGTGTCCAAACTATGTCAATGTAGCGTGGCGTAGTATTTGGAAATTATAAGTGTCGGAGAGATTTATATTTACGTGGCAAGTCAACCATGGTAGACTTACTAATTGTCAAACAATATTAACATCAACAACACATTTAACCTAAGTTAATTGGGGTCAGTGGTAGATGAACCCAATGATACATCAGAAATAAGACAAAGAAAGAAAAAAGGAGATAAGAAGAAAAAAGGAGAATAAGACAAAAGAAAGGAAAAATAAGATAAAATAAAACAAGGATTAAAGGAGGAGGGGGAAAATGAAGAAGAAAAGAACTAAAAAAATGGGAACGATTGAACCATAGACATACTAATGATTTAACCCTCCACCAAACTTATAGTTTCTCTTCACTCTGTCATAAGACACACTGTCCGACAATTTATATCCCACTCTATTAGGTTTTCTTTAACTACCTTTTCCCAGGTTAGTTTCGGTCGACTTCTACCTCTTTGTGTTGAGCTCTTGGTAACAAACTCTTGTTCTAACAGGAGCATCCAGTGGTTGTCTCATAACATGTCCAAACTACCTCAATCTATGCTCCCTCATCTTTTCACACACAGAAACTACTGCTACCTTTCGTCGAATATCCTCATTTCTTATCTTATCCATCTTCGTATAACCACACATCCACCTTAACATCCCCATTTCTGCTACCCCTATTTTGTGCTCATGTTGCCTATGTGCTGGTCAGCATTCCGCTCCATATAACATTGTCAGTCTTACAACTGTTCTATAGAATTTTCCTTTTAGCTTAAGGGGAATTTTGCAGTCACACAAAAACCTAGATGCACTCTGCCATTTCATTCACCTTGCTCTAATTCTATGATTTACATCCTCATCAATCTCACCACCTTTTTGCAAAATTGATCCCAAATATCTAAAAACATATTTCTTAGGTACCTCTTGACCAAGTAGATGCACTGTGTCTTGACCACCATCTCTTCCCCGTGAAAACTCACATTTCATATACTCTGCCTTGCTTTTGCTTACAGTGAATCCTTTAGATTCTAAAGTGTTTCTCCACAATTCCAGTTTCCTATTAACACCATATTTGGTCTCATCAATAAGCACGATATCATTTACAAAAAGCGTACACCACGACACTTTTTATTGAATATCTTTCGTTAGTTCATCCATCACTAAGACAAAGAGATAATGACTAAGAGCTGAACCTTGGTGAACACCTATCGTCATAGGGAAATACTTCGATGTTCCATTACAAACTTTCACACATGTATTAGCCCCATCATACATATCCTTGATTGCATTAACATACTTTAATGCTACCTTTTTCTTCTCAAGAGTCTACCATAAGACTTTTCTTGGGACCCTATCGTATGCTTTCTCAATATTTATGAACACCATATGTAAGTCTTTCTTATTTTCCTGATACCTTTTCATTAATTGTCACATCAAGAAAATAGTTTTCATGGTACACCTTCCTGGCATAAATCCAAATTGATTTACGGAAACCTTGGTCTCCTTCCTTAGGCAATGTTCAATAACTCTCTCCCACAACTTCATAGTATGGCTCATGAGTTTGATGCCTCTACAGTTAGAAAAATTATGGATATCTCCCTTGTTTTTGTAAATAGGCACAAGCATACGTTTCCTCCAAGCATTAGACATCTTATTTGTTTGAAGAATCTTATTGAAAAGATTGGTCAACCATTTTATTGTCACATCTCTCAAGCCTCTCCACACTTCAATAGAGACATCATCAGGTTCCAAAACTTTATTATTCTTCATCCTTTTTAAAGTCTCCTTAACTTCATGTGTCTTAATTTTGCACACAAATCTTTTATTCAGATCATCAGAAACATCCTCCAAATCCACATCTCTTTTATCGCCATCCCCATTAAAAAGTTTGTTAAAGTAGTTCATCCATCTTTCACTTACATCTTCATCTCTTACCAAAAGTTTTTGATTTTCATCCTTGATACATCTAACTTGGGTGAGATCTTTACTCTTCTTATCCCTCATTTTAGCAAGTTTGTAAATACATTTTTCACCATCCTTGCTCCCAAGATTTTTATACAAATCTTCAAAAACCTTGCCTCTAGCTTCCCGCACTGCTTTCTTTACATTTTTTCTTGCTTCTCTAAACTTTTGCAAATTTTCACCATTGGGACATTTATGCAAAGATATAAAACATTCCTTCTGTTTAATAGCCTCCTGCACCTCTCCATTCCACCACCATGTTTCCTTTGTAAAAACTTTGTTTTCTTTGATTTCACCCAATACTCTCCTTCCCACATTTTGGACACACATAGGCATTTTATTCCATATTTCATTAGCTTCTCCAATAAACTCCCACGGTCCTTCACGCAACATATTTTCCTTAAACTCTATTTGTTTTTCCTCCTTTAGCTTCCATCATCTTATCCTTGGGTTTTGAGTTTTCTTCCTCAAATTAAGAACTTTGTTGAACCGAACCTTTAGAACTATCAACTTATGTTGTGTCGTCACACATTCTCCAGGATAGACTTTGCAGTCAATACAAAAATTTCTATCTTCCCTTCTAGCCATAAAGAAATCAATTTGACTATAATTTTGATCACTATGATAAATGATAAGATGATACTCCTTTTTTTTGAAAAAATGTGTTTGCTAGCCAAATTAATGCGTATTGGTAATTAATCCCTAGCTACTTTAATCATTGCAATGTTGTTGTTGCATGTGCTTAGAGAGTCCCCTTGCTTTGGGACTTCTGTTGCATCTTATAAATTAAAATCAGAAGCTAGGAGTATTTTTTTGTATTGGGCTAACTTTAATCTCTGGTTAGTCTTAAGCTCTTAATACACAGATGGGTCAAAAAAGGATTGGTGGTCTCATTCGCGTACCAGGGGGATATGGATTTGTGGTTTTTTCAATGAAATTAGGTTATGATACTGCTTATGTGGCATAACTGTTTGGAGTATATCAATGACTACTTCTAGCACGTGAGAAAGGCTATACAAAGATTGATTTAGAAAATGTTATTAAAGGTATATAATTAATATTATTAAGAAATTCCAAATTTGTGCTCAACTAGAAAGTGATTAGCATGCAATCAAATTAACCTGACTCAACTATGCCAAAAAAAATTGTAACCCAACTAGGTTAGCTTGAATTGACGGTTCTATTATTTGTGTTACATTCATGAATTTTTATTTCATAAAAGAAAATATTTCATATTTTTTTAACCATTATAATTAGGTTCTTGACTTTCCAATAAAATCAGGCATGGCAACGGGGCGGGGTGGGGGCGGGTATTGCATTCCCCATCCCCGCCCCTGACTCAAAAACCGTTATTCGATCCCGCCCCCGATCCCCGTTGGGTTTCAAAACCATACCCCATCCTCGCCCCTGCTGGGGGTCAGGTTTTCCCCTCCCCGCTCCGCCCCAGTTTTTGACTAAAATAAAAAAAAAATGACATCAGGATCATATATGAAAGACTGAAACTGTAACAATAATGACATACAATCAAGCAATACCCACAGAAAAATAACTACTAGCACTTAGGATAAAAAAAACACACTCATATTTATAAAAAAAAAAAAAAAAACACACTCTCAGGCCATCAACTATGGCTTGGCGTTGACAAAAGACTCCAAGGCCTGCTAGGTACTTTGATTCTGCATCCCCTTCTATAAGTATGTGGAATTTTGTGTATTTAAGGTGGCACAAAGTATAAGAAAGCAATTTTACAGGATAATGATGCTAATGAAATCAGGATTTTGGGAAGTATATTCTAAAATGAAAAATGATTCCTTAATTAGACTTGTTAGCTTCATGAAAAGTATATATGCTTTTGAATCAAAACCTCTCAGCTAGGAAATCTCCAGGTACCAAACTAAACTAACACAGTAACACTTGTTAGCATGCTTGAAAAGGATAAATATGAATATAACTCTGTAACCGAAGCAAGCACATGATGATCATCTAGGAAACATAACATACCAGCATTAATTTCATTTATGGCTTTCTTCACACGCTCATCTGGCTCATATCCACAATAAGAGTCTGAACTATCTCGTAACCATAAGTTGACATAGCCTAGAAGGTAGTAAAATGAAACAGATTAAGGATGTCCTACTCCATTCTTAGTTTAAAATGAAAAGGGGATATATACCTTTTCAAGTTCATCCTCCATAGCTTTTGCAATTTCGTTCTTATGCTCAAAAGTAGCATTAAGTTCCATCTTTGGAACACTTGCTCTGATAACTGAAATAGCAATGAGAGTCAGCTCTAAAATACAATAAAGTATCATTACAGATTGAAGCAATTACAACACCAGAAACCAGATTCAAACAACACCCATTTCAACCACATCATACTCAGAACTAACATGCCTAAAAAGAGGGTTAAATCTTTCCCCCAAAAGCAAAAAACACATAAATTGAAGAAACTAACTTAAAATCAAAATCCCAGAACCGAATCAACACTACCCATCTCTAGGTACATAAATTGATTTTCAAACAGAACACAGATTTCGTCCACACCAAAAACATTTTATCAATTTCAATTAATTTCCTAAATTTAGAGTTGCAAAAAGAAAAACCCTAGAAAGAGTGGTACTCGGTGAAAGAAAGGGTCTTTAGGCATCGAGAATCGAACGGAACGTGGCGTTGAGCTGATCCGGAAGCGTTGTTCGGTAATCGAGAATCTTGTGCGCCATTTGCTTCAGATCAGACTCCAACCTCTCCAATTCTGAGTCTTCTTCAGCTTCGTGAGGTTCCATCGTTTTGGGAGCCATTGTTCGTAGAAAGTAGAAACTCGACCACTTGTGTGTGCAAGAAGAAGAAGAAGAAGAAGAAGAAGAAGATAAAGCAGAGAAGAGAAGTAGTGTGAAGAAGAAGAAGCTGCCGTGAGTGACCGTCCAGCCATCGAGACTGAGAAGTGAGGGTTGCTGGGTTAGGGTTTCCTTCTTAATTCTTATATATATACAAGGTCATTTTTGTAATTTACTGTAGGGAGGGGACGGGGACGAGATGAATATCATTATTACCAAACCCGCCTTTGCCCCCAAACTTATAAAGCGGGAAAAATCCGAATCCAAACCCGAATCCGATCAACTTGGTTTTTCTTTGTTGACATCGGGGTGGGTTCGAGCAAGTGCCCATGGATCTAGACCCCATTGCCATGCCTAAATAAAATCATGAAATATTCTCATAAACAAGAACTGATTTAGAAAACCGTCCAAAAGAGGACTGTATTTTTCTTTGCACTTAAATTATTTAAATATCTATGTTTTAAAAAATAAATATTTAATAAATAATGTCTTTTATAAAATTATTTATTAGTTTTATATGAAAATTAAAATTATTTTTATTTCAAATTATACAAGAAAGAAATATGTGTTTATAACTCATAATTTTTTTTTTCAAGTTTTAAAAGTTTTTTTTTTCTCACAAACACAATAACAATCAAACAAACACTCATAATAATAATCTGACAATATAAAAAAGGAACACATACATCAAATATAATAATAACAAAAGTCATCAAATTTTATAGTAATTATATATAACATATTTATGTTTATAATATAATGTTAATAATTAGATATATAAATAGATATACATGGTATACATTTTTCTTTCGGGTAAAACAAAATTCTTAAGTTGGTCTAACGCTTCATGTATAGTCTTTTGCTTTTTGTTTGAACCTTCCCGGGCATCGGAATGAAGCTTCCAATCAAGTTCATCATGTGTTCCCCAAGTGGCGTTTTCAACGTCAGCATCTGCAACCTTTCAACCATACCAAGACATTATTAGCACGATCAAATCATAATTCTTCAATTTTTTCATGCAAATTTTTAATACACTTTCTATTATTGATAGTATTTTTTTTTGACACACTTTTTTAATACACTTTATATTATTGACTATAGTTTATTGAAAAAATCTTAAAATCTTGTGGATTTCATCCCTTGTTTAATAAACTCCCTGCTTACAACTTTATAAATTTTAACAAATTAAAAAAATATTAAAAAATGTGTTGTTATCATTAATTTCTCGTCCTTTTATATCTATTCTGAAGGTGCCACCAGGAAATCCAACACGTACACAAGCTTATACCTCATCAGTTTCTATCTCTAACGCTGCAAACAACTCCTGTGGGGAGAAAGTTGATTTGATGCTGCTGGTATCGACTTCTTGGTCTTTCAAGCATTTGAGGATCTCAACCATAGAATCAACTCCAGACTTAGGATGTGGAACTCTCAAATATTGAACTTTACTTCCCCTCTCAACATCACCTTCAAGATTTACTTCAAGCTCAACATTTTTCCTTTGCAACTCTTCTCTGCATCCTTGTAGCCGTACAATCTCCTTTGCTGCCATTTGAATTACAGAATTATTATCCGTCTGCCAAGAAAGATAAAAAAAAAAAACCATATTAGAGATTGTAAATGGTTAATTAATTAAAACCCATATCATAGTGTATATATGTAAATTAATCGTTCTATATACATACTTTGGTTCCTTGTGGTAATATTGAATGCAGGGCCAAGCAACACTGCCTCTGCCTGTGTCTTCTCATTCTTTCATTAATCATGTGCCTGAAACTACGATCTCTCTCATTCTCTTCTACGTTATTTCTCTCCACAGGCCAACTTTTTCTCAAGAACGCAAGCATTCTCTTAGTCATGCTCTGGGAATTTGACCCGTTTAGAGAATTAATTCTTCTGGGTAGGTCTCTATATTGAAAAAAAGCACTTTGCATTGCTGCAGGAGGAGTAGCTTCATCCTTATTATTAATCTGGGAATATTGAACTAAATCACTTTGATCAGTATCCCAGAAAATCTCACCGAGAATTTTCTCAGGAAAAAAGCGATCCATGTAGTATTATTGTGATTAATTTAGTCAGGAGTATAAGAGACAAAGGGTGTATTTATATGTAGAAGATATATGTGGGTTGTGGCACATTGAAAGCATGGTCAATTAAATTGTTTTGACCATTCGTGGGTCAAAATTTATACACACATACAATTAAGCTTCAGATTATTACTTTGGTGGTAGTCCCCGACCAAGAATTCACCAATTGATAGAGCCATAGTTAGTTTTTAATTTTTTAATGGCTGAAAAACTCATTTAACTATTCGATAAACAAATTTTTTTAATAACTTTTAGCATTTTTATAATGGTACTTGAAGTACCAACTTTTAAAATGTTAATTTTTAGTTTTTAACTTTTTATATTTTCTTTTACTTTTATTTTTAATATATTTATTTATTTTTCTTGTTACCTTTTTAAAATAAATAATAATTTTATTATTTTTTGTCATTTTATACTTTTTAGTTATTTCAACATCTAGTTTTATATAACAAATCTACTTTAATAAGTTAACTACTCAAGTTTCAACCACATGCTTCTAACTTCTAGCTATCAATTAACTTTTTGGCTTCCAGCTAACTTTTCAGCAAGTTTTGTCAAACATAGATAAATGATGGGTTGGATAATTGATTTCATGGGGTCTTAACTGTCTAGATGCATATGCTACCACATTTCCATTTTGCATCAACACACAACCTAGACCTTTCTTTGAAGCATCACAATATATTTCAAATGCACCATGAGGATCTGGCAATACTAACACTGGAGTACTAGTCAATCTTTTTCTTAATTCTAGAAAACTCTTCTCACACTCTGGTATAAATGATAGGCCAGAGGGATGGGCTCATTCGACTAATTAGTGATCCCTGGCCCTACCTAACAAAGAGATGTCCCTAAACTATAAATGAAATAATTAATCAATGGTTTAGGTTAATTTACATATTTTAGTAGGCTAAGCTTAAATCTCTAGTTAAGCAATGGTTTGGATTAATTTATATGCTTTAGTCGGCTGAATTATGGTTATTATTTAGACTTAAATTTCGTGATGTTTGAAGGTTATTCTTTAATGAAAATATGTTGATTTAAGTCATAGGATAGGTGATGATTTATAAGTATAAATATTAGTGATGAATGGAAACCCATTTGATGATCTTGGAAGGTGATTTTGACGATAGTTGGGCCGTTTGTTCATATTTTTATTATGGGGCTGTTTGGTATTAATTATTAGAAGTAGAGGTTGAATGGTGTGTAGTTAAATGGTTCAAATACTAGAGTGATTCAATTTTGAGGATGAAGTAGTAAGGTGGTAGGTGAAAGGAGATTAAGATGCATGCTAGGTTATGATCTTTTCTTGTGAAGGTTTAAAGGAATTAGAAATTATTTGGAAGATATATTGTGGTTTATTAGTTAGAATACTAACATGATTTGTCTATAGCTTGAGGATAATCAATTGTCATGCCTAAGTTGGTATGATTTAGCTTGAATAAGGTATGGTAGCCTAACCATACTTTTGGTACGTGTGATATTATGATATAAATATCTTTCCATAAGGTAGTATGTATTTGCTTATGGATTAGATTTTATTATGGATGGATATTGATGTGATAATAGGTGGATTCCTGTTTCCAAATCCAGTGCGAGGCTTTGGGAAACAGAATCTGATGCTACATACAGTACGATATGTAGTACCCAGGTGCAAGATACATGGCAAGAATTCATGCATGTTTGCGTAAGATGATCGCGGCGTCTACATCCAGTACGAGGTGTAGCCACATACAGTACGATATGTGGAGGCCATTTGCACCCTGGGATAGTTCATTTCATGCATTCATATAGTTTGCATAATTATTTTATGAATTTGTTGGAATATATTAATGATTTACTAAAACTAACTACTAAAATAGCTCAAAAGTTTAAAATGACATAAAAGTAACAAAAGTATGATTTATTTAAAAAAGGTAACAAAAAAATGAATAAATATATTGATGATAAAAGTGAAAGAAAATATAAAAAGTCAGAAATTAAAAGCTACTAAAAATAATTTATTTACCGAATAATTAAATGAACTTTTCAGCTAATAAAAAAATTGAAATATCTTAACAAATATCACCATAGTATATAGTAGATAAATTAATTAATGCATTATACAAAATTGAAATTCATATTACATAATAATTCAATTTATTAATTACTAATAATTTACAATAACCTTAATTACTCTTATTATATTTTTATGAATTACATGATAAAATAAAGAATTCCAACAACATTTTAGGAGAAAAAATCAATCAAGCGTAGTGTTGTTAATAGAAATTTGATGATATATATTATATAACAATACTTTATTTTAAAATAAATCAATTAAAAAATTAATGTAATTAATGTGATATATTTGTTGAATTATTTTGATCTATAAATGTAAGGTTTTGGGTGTCCACGTTGACACTTTAATATAATAATATTATGATTAAGAGGTAATTGTGTTTATAACAAATCCGGGTTTGCGTTTCCTAAGTCAACGCTAATGAGGCATCTAGATTCGTGTGATCGGGATGCCACTTCGATGAGGAAATAGGACCTTTATGGGACAGTTCTGACGTGGAGGTAGGAACTCAGACGAGGACGGATAAGGTCGGACGAGGTCGGAGAAGGGTGGAACCTTGGACTTTGTGAAGTGCCAAGGTAGGAACCCGAACGAGGTCGGATAAGGTCGGACGAGGGCGGATAAGGTCGAACGAGGTTGAAGAAGGGCGGAACCTTGGACATTGTGAATGCCAAGGTAGGAACCCGAACGAGGTAGGATAAGGTTGGACGAGGTCGGAGAAGGGCGAAACCTTGGACTTTGTGAAGTGCCAAGGTAGGAACCCGAACGAAGTCGGATAAGGTCGAACGAGGTCGGAGAAGGGCGAAACCTTGGACTTTGTGAAATGCCAAGGTAGGAACCCGAACGAGGTCAGATAAGGTCGAAGCGAAACCTTGGACTTTGTGAAGTGCCAAGGTAGGAACCCAAACGAGGTCAGATAAGGTCGAAGCGAAACCTTGGACTTTGTGAAGTGCCAAGGTAGGAACCCAAACGAG
>CM023950.1:163652-182504 GCA_013407115.1 Glycine latifolia
GTCAGATAAGGTCAGAGAATGGCGGAACCTTGGACTTTGTAAAGTGCCAAGGTAGGAACCCGAATGAGGTCAGATAAGGTCGGACGAGGTCGGAGAAGGGCGAAACCTTGGACTTTGTGAAGTGTCAAGGTAGGAACCCGAACGAGGTCGGAGAAGGGCGGAACCTTGGACTTGGTGAGGTGCCAGGGTAGGAACCCGAACGAGGTCGGATAAGGTCGGACGAGGGTGGATAAGGTCAGACGAGGTCGGAGAAGGGTGGAATCTTAGACTCTTTGAAGTGCCAAGGTAAGAACCTGAACGAGGTCGGATGAGGTCGAACAAGGGCGGAACCTTGTGTTTTATAAAGTGCCGAGGACGGATTTAGCACTATGCAATCGATTACATAAGCATTTGTAATCGATTAAGAACAGTTAACACTTGTGCTGATACCATGAACTTGCACAGGGTTGTCCGGCTTACTAGTATCGCGTTGCCCAAGGTAGGCTTTTGGTAAGTGATCTGAACCCGGGAACGAGTGTGTATGTTGACTAAGCTATATTTTTGACATCTAGCACTTTTGGTGTGTGGCACAAGCGCCAGGGTCATTTAAATAGACCACTTCACTACATTTCAATGAAAACATTATCGTCTTATTCCTCTCTCCGTTTTCTCCATTGCAAGTGAGAGAAACTTCATAACCACTCACCTTTACCCAAAACCTCTTTTCGCATGCAACTGAGAAGTTGAAAAGAACCACCCCGTAGTTAGTTTCCAACATTTATTTCTCCAAAGACCTTTAGACGGAGAGCTCGTCCTCTCCAACAACTCTCACAAAGCTTCAGCTTCAAGGGAAAGAAAGCTTTTAGGACTTTCGAGCTTGGAGACGCTATTCTCTAGCCTTCCCAGAAATTATAGAGGTAAGACACTTACATCTTCCCGGTTAGCTTGAGTCTGTGTTTTGAGAGGTTTAGAGACCGTGTGGGCCTGAGCTGGATGGCTTGCATGCAACTATTAGTGACCATCCTGAACTGTTTGCATGCAACTAGTGTTAACCATTTTATCTTCTTGCATGCTTTTGCAGAGCGTGATACAAGGGACATAGGTCGGGAAGAACCAGCGTAACTCTTAGAGTAGGTAAGCTCTCCATTCTTGGGAGTTTTTCCCTTGATCGTGTTCCGCCACACTCTGAGGAATGATGGTCCTGATATGTAATGATGCATGTGGTATTGAACTTGTGTGTTACTGTTTTTGGTTGAAAACATGTATATAATGATATGTTGTGTGTTTGACGAGCTTCTCTGGCCAGTAGAATGGATTAAATATGGACTTCCCTTGGAACCAAAGTCATGTGGAACAACTCTAAGTGGTCAATTAGTATATATGAAAATCCTGAGAGAGTGTGCCCTTATAAGGATGATCCTCTCTTGGAAGAGTCATATATGTCTGAGCAGACTCCTGAGAGAATGTGCCCTTTAGTGGATGATCTTCCTTAGGCAGTGTTTGCGGAAGTCCTGGAAGAATGTGCCCTTAAGTGGATGATCTTCCCTAGGCAAGGATATACGGAGAATGTGCCCTTAAGTGGATGATCTTCTCTTGTTATATCTGTGTTGTTATATACATGTTATGCTTTTTATGACAAGCCAGGATGACTGGATTATGTGATGTCGGGTTTGGTGCTATGCGTCGTGAAAGACAAACCCAGGGAGGAGAAGCCTCCAAGGACCCGAAGTTTACTAAGATTTATATCTCACCCCGGTTGGAGATTATATGTTTTGCAGGTGATGAGCCGAGAGAGGACGGCGGATTCCGAGGCAGGGGGCCCGGGTAGTGAGACAGTTCGAGGGATTCCGGACAAGAGCTCGAGCCGGGAAGGGGTTCTGAATGAACCTTAGTGTTATTTTGAGAGCGTATTAGCTCATTATTTTGTTATGTACATATATATATATATATATATATATATACACACACACACACACACACACACACACGCTTTTAACCCAGCCCTGTGGGGAGAACGTATCCGACGCATATTGTTGTAATTCCATGAACGATTACCATACATAATGCAAAAATGATATTTGTGGACGTATTATGACGTCATACTTGTAGTTGCTTCCTAATTGATTATTGTTAATTAATTGATGCATTTAATGACCATAATTGAGTGTTAACATTCGGATGCATACGGGGTGTTACAATAAAAATTGCTGTAATTGTCAATTCTGCTTATGGTTTAATTTATTTATTTATTGTCTTTTTGAATTAATATTTCTAATAATGGATTAATGTTTAAGAAAATAAAATAAAAACACGAAGATTATAATAATATACAACTAAATTAAATTAAATTTTTATTCATAAATATGAATTATTTTCTTTGATTTTTTTCATTCAAAATGTATCACATCACATGTCAGTTTTAAACTTATTTCTAATTTTGTTAACGTTTTATTTTTTATTTAATGAGAATGATAGGTTTGGGTTTAGCATCACTTAAATCAATAATTTGTTGATAATATGATATCGTATATAATCAAGTGTTTAAAATGAGAATGAAATATTTATTTTGTAAATATATATTGAACATTCTTTGTACTGAATTTTGGATGGTTCTCTTAAAAGCATGGGAAATTTTTTTGTATTTTATTTTTATTTTCCATTTTCAATTTTCAAAGAAAACTCACTACTACAAAAAGGGTCTTTAAAGACGCGTGTTTTAAGTCGGTTCTAATATACCCGTCCTTATTGGTAGTGCGGTGGCAATTTTGTAAATAAAATGCCACATTCAAGGACGGTTTCCAATTAACCGTTTTTGAAACTTTAGTACTAGGACGATTTTCACTGCAACCGTCTTTGTACCCATTTATGTTTTTGCTTTTATTTAATCCTTTATGTCACAGTCTCTCTCTCTCTCTCTCTCTCTCTTCAAATCATGGTTTAAAAAAACACACGTTCCCCTTCGAGGTGAGGCCGCTCGCTCTCTAGGGTTTTTGATTTTCTCTTCCCTTTCAATTTTCATACCTAGGGTTGGGGCTTGGGTTCGCTATGCCAAGTGCGAGATGAAGAATGGCGAGGTTGCAAGGTCGAGGAACATTTATGGGAAAGTCGTGGATAAGCTCTCCGATGACGAGGAAGCAGAGCAATTGTTTGTTGCGACTCGGCCTCCCTGGCGGGTCTGCGTGTGATCACTGCTTCTGTTGATTTGAAGCTTAATCTTTCTTCCAGTGATAACTCTGCCTCGGATTCACCTTCATCTGTGTCTACCGAGAAGGTCAAAGAGAAGACTACCACTTCTACACCTCCTCCTCCTTTTCGAGCTAACGACCCTGCAAAACCACCTGTAAAGTCAGTTCTTCTCCTCCTTATGCCTTCCCTTCATTTCAATTCCATATGCTTGCTGTGCCTTTTTCCTTTTCTCTTGTTATATGATCTATAGCATGTTAGATATATGATTTAGATTTTGTCTGAGACATAGAAAGGGTAAATTGAATATTTTACTTGTTTATGAAATAAAATTAGATTAATTAGCTGATTTTGTTCAATATGTGAAGCGATGATGCACAGAAAATTACTTATTCGAAGAACGAGGAATTCTTGTTAAGAGTGTGTAGAGATTTTGAGGAGGGAGAAAGCAAAAGAAAAAGAAACTGATTGATTTAACTTTCCATTGAAAAAGATAATAGAAAGAGGAATGGGGAAGCAAAAATGGTTTGTCAAGCTTGTTTGCACAAAAAAGGAATGTACTGAATCCTTACTTCTGGCAAATGATAAGGGAAATTGTCAAGTTCAAAGATGATGTTATTAGGCAAGTTGGCAACTACTATAGTTAAAGTTAAATCTTTCTTTCGGTGTTTAATTGTCTCTTTTCCAGTGAACTAAGAAAACTGAGCCTGAAGCCAAGGACAAAGAAAACTGAGCCTGAAGCCAAGGCTGGTCCAAACTTTGAAGATGCTTCAGATGCTGCCTTTGATCCAGGAAAATCTGAAATTTAATTGGGGGACACTCAGTTAAGTACAACCGAACTATTCTTTTATTAATAATAGAGATCCTACTTGAAACCTTCAGGTAATAACTGATTAATAAAAACTTATAAAAGGGCTACAAATATTCTTTACCAATTTTGACAAGCTCTTCTAGAAACTTCTGGACTTCTGTGGAGTTCTTCAAACCAGCTTCCTTGGGTTCTTTAACCAAACTCTGCAAGGTGACAAAATTTTTCAACAAGTACTTTGTCAATCAATATTGGTTTGACTCTTTATTTCTTGTATTATGATATATACGTGTGTGTGTGTGTGTGTTATGTGTCAATGTACTTTGATTTCAGTTGATGAAGCCTCATAAGAATCTAGCTAGCTAATTATCTCTTATACATCTCCCTCTATAAATGTAACCTTTGCTTTCAATATATCTCACCAGTTATCCAATATTTTTTGTTTCATTTAATCATGGCTGCACCACATGATAATGGTCCAAGAAACATGGTTTCCATTTCAAGGATTGTGTATCACCCTTTACTTTCTTATGTGGATCTCTTTACTTGTACAAATATTTTCCCTTTGTTTTTGTCAATGGTTTCCAAGGAAAGGTGATACATTTATTTTATACATTATATGGTTGTCAATTTTTTCACAGGATTATAGAACCACTTGCTTCAAGGTGTGCAAAATTCAGGTTCAAACCATTATCAGAAGAAATCATGAGTAGCCGGATATTATACATCTCCCAAGAAGAAGGACTCTGTCTTGATGCTGAGGCTGCTATTGATAAATTTGACTCTTATGTAAGTTGCTTTGATTTTGTTCAATATATATGGTCATGAACAGTGGTACTTCTAGGCATGGCTTAATTTGTATTGGTAATCTTGGTATATTGTTTGTTTTCTTTTTTTTGCCATAAAGATAAGAACATCATAAAGTTTAGAAGTCTTCAATTAATAGTCTCACAACTAGGTGTGATCATAGGTCTCAGCATGAATATGATGAATTTGTGCTGATTTAAACAACATAAATGAGTAATTGAATTTGTACCATATATATGTTCAAATTCTTGTACAATAAGAAAAAAAATTGCTTTGGTTTGTGATATGATGTTTGATGTAATGAAAATATATTAGAAGAAAATAATATTATAAAAAATGTTGTGTGAATGATATAACTTGAACAAGTATGAATTTTTAAAAAATCCCTTTCTTCAATATTATTTTAATTTTTAAAAATAACTTGAAAAGATGATCTTTTTGGTACTGCTCCATAGGTAAGTACATCTTCACACTAATTCTCTACCTCGATCTTGTCTTTTACCCTTTACTCCTATATATACAACTTGCAGATTGCAAAACAACTTGGCTGCACAACAAATCCATTGTCATATGAATGCTTTTGTTTTTACTTAATAATACTTGCTAAATTAAATATGATGAAAACCCAGCCCTTTATTGTGTAAGTGCAGGGGGTGGATTTAATAATGTTCTAATTATTGGGGCCGATGCTATTTCACGATATGTTGATTGGACAGACAGAGGCTCCTGTATTCTTTTTCGGGATGCTGCTGTATACTTGAAAGCGAAATCTACCATGAGTGCCTTTCTATTTTTCAGATGGCATGAATATCTTTCAATTAAAGAAATAAAGAGAGAGAGAGAGTAAATCAAAGTGTTAAGCACTACACTTATAAAAAGTGTTTTCTAGCTTAGACCAAAAATAAAAGTGTTAAGCACTACACGTAAGTTTTTTGACTGCAAGATACTACTGAGTCATAAAAGAAACTAGAGTGAAATTTATTGTTTTGGTATTTTAATCACAGAACATAAAGCAAGATTTTCTGGCCATTGAGTATTGATTCTGGGTGATGTCTATGAGTGTGATTGTATAGATTGGTTGAGTATTGAGGACTATAGTTCTAGTAAACTTTGTCTGTTAATAAATCCATTGGCTTTGTTATACTCTGCTTTCCTTCATTTATATAGTTATATATAACATTAAATGGATATATTGTGTTAAAAAATAGATTAATACGGTCTTGTTGCAGCAGAGATTCTTTGCCATAAGCTTGGTGAGAAGTTTGTGCACCCAAATGACCATGTCAATAGATCACAGTCTTCTAATGATGCATTCCCAACTGTAAGCCTCTTACAATGATTTATATATGTTCCCAAATTTATTGTTGAATTGGTTCGCTATCAATGGTGTACAATACCTAATAAATTCTTTCTTACTGTCTTACCTCGTATAACATAAGCAGTTGTGCCTCCTGATTCTGGAAGATTCACTTCCTCATGGTTCTTACTGATTAATCTCCTGCAATACCCTTCCCTTTCTTTCTTTCAGTGAACAAGCCACTGACCATGGTCTTTCCTCAATCTGGGTTGTGTCCAAGTCATTGTATATAATAGATCATTTAAAGAGATACATATTGATTTAAATGATTGGCCGATTTTCTTCTTGTCACTGCTAATAATTATACTTAACTTCTTCAGTCACCAGTTTGTGTCCTTGTGATATTCTGAAATCTCTCTCTTTGGGTTGCAATCTTTATCATGTATACATACTTCTACTTCGATGAAAGAAAAAAATTGTAAATTTGATGCTGAAATATTTTCTATTGTAATCTCGTCAAATTCTTATATATAGTGGCTTGATGCAGAGAGCTGCTGAACAGAGCTCCTGACCAGATTTCCGTATGGAGGTATGAATTGAGTCTCTTACATTGCTTTTGAGGAGGTCTGAATTAAATCTAGGCTACTTGATAATAGGTGACATTGTTCATTCTCGCCAGTTTTTTATTCTCTTTTTACAACCTATTCTCTTTCTAAGCCTAATTAGTCTGGGTAGCTGTCATGACTTGTATCATCTCTACTTACAACGACACTACTCAAGATTTGTGATGAATATAAATAATAAGAAGCTTCCTAAGGGTGCATTTGTGTAAATTTTGAAAACAGTGCTTTTATCATATAGTTTTTCTTGACTTGTTGAAGTTCCTCTTTCTAGTTTCTTTTCCATAATGAAATTACTTTTTGGCAGGAGAGGGTTCCAAATTTATTTATTTTACTCTTGATTGTTTTTCTCTAGCGCCCTGGAAAATATATTTATGTTGATCTCTTTGCTTCCTTTTCTCAGTCACTATGCTTCATGTCTGGAATACCTCGGGAACCTTCAAGCAAACCTATTACTTTTTACATGGCATTCCTATGGTTGATCTTCGATCCCAATCAACCAACCCTTTTGCTTTTCTTTATTTCAGCATAGGGTTGCTCAGGAGACTATTATGTTAAAAGATGAGCACTTCATAGATGCCCAAGCATGGATAGCTCGTGTTTGTCATATGGATGTCCAATCAACAACAAATCAAACATTACAAGCTGAATTGAGAGAGCGCACAGAGCAATATAATCAGCTCTGGATGGGTTTTCAGATACAGGTTGATCTGCCAACCTTTTTTTGCTTCAAGTATGGTTAGGGAACACCTATGACACTTTCTTATTTTAAATTTTTAATATTCATGGACAACAATACATAGAATTATACAATAACTTCCTTGAAGCTGTGATGTAAGTTTTTATTTTTTTTTAAATGAAAAATTGACTTACTGGACATTTAGTTTTGCCGGTGTTGGTCTTGAGGTTTACGCACCCTTCTATAACACCCTGTTACATTAAATTAAACTTATATGTTTTTAATTAGTAAATTCATCTACTTCTATTTCTTGTGTTCTTCATTTCCAATCATTTGTGTTTGTGTATTTGTAACATCCCGAGCGCTGACGAGGGCGGGGAGTGATCGCTGGTGCAATGAGGCACGGACAAGGAGCGGCTCCTGGCAGGCTTCCAGCGGAAGGGGTACATGAATGAATCGAATACACACCCGAACGAGAGGGATCCAAAGGCTGTGCAGGTATGGGACTGTACAGTTGAGGATAACTTAAAGGATTTAATAGGTACTACCTATACCAACAAGGTGCATCTACTTTTCGGTAGCCCATAACTTAAGAACTCCACAGTTAAGCGTACACTAACAGTTCTCTAATTTGTCTGCAAATGTGATATTATTTAAGGAAACAAATGTCCTATTTAAGTACCTTGTGATTTGTATTAATGAAAATATGTGTACGTATTTTAAAAAAATAAAAATAAATGCGAAAAACAAACAAAGACGGCTTTTTCGAAAAATCCGTCTTTGTATGTCACTTTTTTTTAAAAAAATTAATAAATATTAGAAACAAGGACGGTTATTGGGAAAAAACCGTCCTTGTATGGTCACATACAAGACGGTTTTTACCAAAAAATCGTCCTTGTATCCTATTTATTTTAAAAAAAATAAATAAATATACATTCGAGGACGGTTTTTGGGTAAAAACTGTCCTTGTATGGTCACACACAAAGACGGTTTTTACCCAAAAACCGTCCATGTATCCTATTTATTTTAAAAAAAAATTTAAATAAATATACATTCGAGGACTGTTTTTGGGTAAAAATCGTCCTTGTATGGTCACATACAAAGACGGCTTTTATCCAAAAACCGTCCTTGTATCTCTATTTAAAAAAAAAAAGAAATAAAAAAGAAATAAAAACAAAGACGGTTTTCCGGAACCGTCCTCGAAAGGGATCATTTACAATGACAGGCGAGACAAGGACGGTTCAACAACCGTCCTCGTATGGGCTGTAGAACCGTCCTCGAATGTGTTTTGTGTAGTAGTGACTGTACATAGTTATTTTACATGAGATGAAATTATATATGTTATTAAATATGATGAAAATTGAATGGAGTAACAATGATTAACATTGAATGGAGAACATGGGAAGGTTCAAATTCTGTTACCTTAAACAAAATTGCTTAAAAACGTTGATAAATTCGTCCCCGAAAGATGAAAATTCAAATTTTAGTCTTAGAAACTAAAAAAAGGGCAACAAATTCATTCACTCGTTAACTTTCGTCTATTACCATTAATGAAAGAGCCTATGTGATACAGTCAGGGACAATTTTGTCCGCATCCTATATATTTAAGGACGAATTTGTCAGCGCTCTATTCAAAATATAATTTAATCTTCATTTTCTCCCTTTTTTTAATTGTTGCAAGTATAACATTACAATAAACACTTAAAAAAATTGGAAAACAAATATAATAAACATAATATTGATTAATAAGCATAATCTTTTTTTTACTCTGAAATTTCTATTTTGACAACATTAAGTAGTGACAAAATCAAGTTGAATCTCATTTTTTTTGTAAGAATTAACTTAATGGTAATGCATTTTAATTTGTTTGAGTCTCATATTTTGGATAAGGTATTGTCTCATATTTTTGTTTTAAAATTTTTAATGTGATAATACCTTACCCAAAATTCGAAACTCAAACAAAAATGCACAGTCATTAAATTAATTCTTACAAAAAAAATGAGACCCAACTTAATTTTGTCACAATAAAAATTTTAGAGTAACAGACAAATTATGATTATTAATCAACATTATGCCTATTATTATATTTATTCTAACTTATGGTTGTTTTACTATGTTTTTAAAGTATTTATTATAATGTTATGCTTACAACGATTAAAAAAGGGTAGAAAATGAAAGATTAAATTATATTTTAAAGTGCTGATAATTTCGTTTCTGAATGTGTAGAGCGCTGACAAATTCGTCCGTGAATGTGTCACGTAGTCTCTTTCATTAACGGAAACAAACAAAAGTTAACATATGAATGGATTTGTCACACTTTGTTCACTTTCGAGGACTAAAATTTGAATTTTCATCTATCGGAGATAATTTTGTTAGTGCTCTACACATTAAGGGACAAAATGACTATTTACCCATGTATTTTTTTTTTTTAAATTGGCATGTTAGATATGATGAGGTATGATCCATATTCATAAATAGGTTTGATTACCCTTGTACACATTAAATTTCTTATAAGAGTATACACATTCAATTATATATAAAATCTCTATTTCTAATTGACAAAAAACTTGAATGGAGTCTAGAAGTGCTAAAAGATTGAAGAAGAAAGAGGACAAGGGAAGAGTTCAAATTCTGCGTGTACAGAATTTATTTATTCAATCGTCTAATTCAGAACATACAAAAGATGCCATTATTTAATATTTGCCCATTCAAGGACAAATGAAGTGGCCGTAAGGGGCAACGTACTCGTTTAGACATACATACATATATATAGTAAAAACACACTTTGAATTCAAGTTCATGTTTCTCCAAAACAAGCCTGGTTGAATGACTCAAGCTTTAGTTTGCGGTTGTGGACCTCGATTTAAAAGCATGGTCAGCAACATTACCACCATGGCAGCACTTGTAATTAACCGATGTGACCTCCATCACACGTCCACAAGAGGCATTTGGGCATGTTATGGTTGCTAGGACATCCAAAGTGTTAAATTCACATGGTTGAGGAGCAGGTAGATCACGTTGTGTGCCATAATATTCTTGGAATGCAATGTCAAAGCCTTCTTTCACAAGCACGCTTTCTTTCCACTTTTCAAAATCTGCCACAGTTTGATACATAGGTTGGCCATGACCCAGAATCCTCACATTAGACCCTTTGCTAAGAATGGCCCATCCTTGTGTATCCTGCTTGAGGCAGAGCAAAGACCTGATAATTTCTTGGATCTCACAGTCCAAATTCTCGGAGTGCTTCTTTTGCCTTTTGCCTTCTATGCCAATCCAGAACCGAGGAACTATCTTGGGGTCATCCTTTCCTAAATGGTAATAGTCTATTATTGCATCTGCCCTCCTTATTGTATCGTGCCTTGTAATTTTATCCACTGCCGCAGTGAATTCTCGGGTCCACTTGTCGCTACCTCCATATATGAAGATATACCTATCACCTTTCACCTGATAGACATAATTGCAAATATGTATATACATTAAGTTGATTGACTTTTGTAACGATTATCTCAAAAATCATAGTTGTTTGTTTTGGTTTTTACCTGTATACCATGAAGATTTGTTTTCTTGACCTCATCCCAGAACCATTTCCATTTCTGGGCAAGTAGGTAAGCATCGGATTTTCGGAAAGGGAATGCGTGGATCCCCCATTCGAAAATGATGTCCAAGGCATCATCGTTCAACAGGACACCTTGAGGCTTCACCACCGGAAGGATAGGTTTACCCTGGAACCTGAGATCCTCTTCAATTAGCCTGATGCCAGGTAAGGGTACTTGAGCGTACTCCACCACATACCACTTTAGGTCACTCTTCAAAGTGTTGAAATGTTCCTTCCTAGCATCCCCCCATTTGTTCTCGATCGGGATCCACAAAATCTTGAATTCCTCTTTCTTGTAGCCGCTCCTGTCATTCGGATCTTCCACAAGTCTCTCATAGATTGAATTCAGAAGCCGAATCTCGTCTTCAATTCTGTCCAGCCCCGAAATGAACAACAACACATACTTCTCCTTGAAAACCTCAACATTCTATATATTCACAAAAAATATATATAAGTTATAACAAGTGTTGATAGAGTGTTTGGTAAAATCATTTAATGGTACGGACCACATTTCTGTTGGCGTTGCCATCATATATTTGAGACTTTTTTCCATTTTGATTGATCAGAAGCTTCAAAAAGTCTACGATGTCTTTAGGCTTTTTAAAGGCCTTCTTACGTCTCCGGTAGTCTTCTATACTAGCTGTACCAATAAATGAGATCGAGGGAGTAATTTCTTTTCATGACGTAGAAACTAGAAATTTGAAAGGATATTAATTGAAGGAAGCATGCGAAAAAACTAATTAAGCACAGAACCTTTTTGTTGCTCGCATATCTCCAGTTGATGCTTGAACTCATCCAGAGCGGTAGAAAGTTTGGCACGGAAGGCCGACAATGGATAGTTCCTGAAACACAGAAAAAGTTTATCAATTTGTTAATAACATTTCAAAAAAGAAATAAAAAAATAATAGCATTGCTAACTTTAATATAAATAATGAATTATATATGAAAAAATTAAAGAAAAAATCTATAACCAGAAGAAGAAGAAAAGATTAATTAGTAAACATAAACTAACGAAACAGCCTGGATGTTGGTGTTGCAAGCGACTAGGGAAGCGACAAGCCAGTAAACAAGGAGGGGGATGAGATGCAAGGCATCTGAGAGAGCGGGAACATCCTCAGTCTCATAGGTTTCATCAGAAGACAAGGCTCCCCACCGTCTGATCTTCTCAACGGCCTCCATGACCAACTTCACTGTTGGGTTGATATCAGTCACGGGAAGCTGTCTGTGTTGGATTTGATTCAGCAGTCTCAACGAGTTTCCCAGAGGGTCTGATGCCTGCTGAAGGTTCCAGAAATTTCCATACTCCAAAGCGAAAGCCGCTAGAGCTATCAGCGCTTTTGCGTCCCAAGAGTACTTTCTCAGTTGTTGAAGAATCCGAAGGGTTGTTTGGTGTGCGTTTTCTGGCCCCAAAGATAGGGTCATCATCTGCCACACCAATCATATATATGACAAAATCATCATCAAGACATCAACTCAATCTTCTTAATTATCACACTTTCTACTTTACTTTAACATATTTCTTTTTTACTATTTAAATATTTTAAACAGCTCTCACTATTACACATCACTTTATTTTTTTTACTAATGAATTTACAACTAACTTCCTATTCTTATATATATTTCATCACATTAATTAATTTTTAGAGCATATGTACCGACAATATCTACAATAAAGTAGTTTAACACTCAATTACATATGATTATGTATATAATAAATTTGTTATTTTTTATAATAATTATTTTAAATTTTAAAATTTATACTAATGTTGATTTTAATTAATTTTATTTTTTTCCAGATTATATTTAGTCATTAAATAAACTCTAAATTTTTATGCTGAAAATGCATAACTTTTATTAGTCATTAAACCGACACTGCATAATTGGGACAAAAGAATATAAGAGCTGCTGTTTGAGGAGTGGTTAATTATAAGCATCAATTTCAATAACAAAAACTTTTGAAAATATAAATTCGACAAAATATATACCTGGCATGACATCAGCTTCAGAGTGGAGAATTCTGGTTTGAAACTGCTTATGGTCATGGGATTTCCTACAAATCCATTGGGCTCATCTATCTGTACGTAAGACACCGAAATATATTACTGAGACGGTTTTGTTAAAATGATTAAAAAAAGGAATAACGCATATCATCACTAAGATTGCATTTTGTTAATTACCTTAAGAAGAGCCCCAACAATTCGAGTTGATAGCTTGATAATGTTGGACACGACGTTAAACAGGGGCTCATTATCGAACACTTCATCATCGTAAGTGTGGGATACGTAAACTTTTTCAACGATCTCAGTATCACTTAAATTAAATGGGTTGGGAAGCAGAGGCTTTAGTTGAGTGTTGGAGATCGACATGTCGGTAATCGATCAGCTTCGTAGCTAGGTTTGGATGCAAATGAATGATGTATGTTTTGTGCTATCATTAAGTTGCTCAACCTATTTATATATAGCTTAAGATCCTTTGAAGCTTTACACTAAGAATAATTAATAACTTTAGCTAAGATGAGAGTGTTTAGAGTAAATTATACACAGCAAGCGTACGTGAAACGTGCCGCTCTGATGCAAAGTTCAGCTTTATCCCTTGTCGTAGATTCGTACGAGACGTTCGCGAGTCACCATATGATAAAGGATATAGTTGGCATTTCTTGTAATTTCACCAAACTACTACTGTGTTTTTCTTCTAGTGGTGGAATTAATTTCCTGAAACTTTCGCTTTTATAAAAGATGGTAGCTCACTTGTCTAAAGGTTCAAGGCAAGAAGATTACACAGGACAATGTTACCTTAGATGACAATGATTTGTTTCCTATGTTGGAATTTACTGAAACTTTTGCTTTCCAGAAGGATGTAAGCTGAAGCTCACGTTTGTCCAAAGCTTCAAAGCAAGAAATTTCACAGGTCTTGACAGTTTTTTTTTGTCAGCTACACAGGTCTTGACAGTGAATTTTGTTTCCAGGATTTTTACCTAATTTTGATTTATACTTACTCATTTTTTTTTGTATATTTCTACTGCTGTATTCTAAATTATAGTATTGGAAATGTGTATAATCAAAATTCACTTTGGGTTCTATTAAGTCAGAAGCGTTTGACTTTTAGTTGAATGACGTGTTTATAAATGAAAAATTGCCCCCACATCTCAAGTATAAATTGTGGTGTACATCATCAATTACAAATGCAATATGCAAATAAATACAAGTAAAAAGGTTCATTTAAGTTGAATATTTGACCTAAAAAACTCAATACGAATGGAACAACACATGCATCGAATCATTGCCGGTCTATCCTTTCAAATGTTATCTTTTACTAAGTTTTTTTTTTATACCAAATCTTTGATTACGCTTAAAAGCTAGATCTTTCTTGTTATTATTAATTGGTAATTGAAGCTACTCATGAACAATGGTTGCATTGCAATTGCGTTATCTTGAAGCATTAGGCTACTATAATTGCGGTGAAATTAGGCATAATCATATTTCTTTTTGTCCATCTTTATAATTTATGTGTTCTTGTTGAATATGTTGAAATCCTGTGTGGTCCCTAAAATAAAATTTTTGTTAGTTTGTCAATCTAGAATTGTTTCATCCATTTGCATCATATATATAAGATTTGTCCAGAGTACTACTGCCCAAACATTTTCCTTTTTCAGAAAGACCGACCAAAGGTTAAGGCAAGTAAATTATATTGGGCAACGCTACCACAAGCGAGGTACAAAACTACAACGAATAATCTTAGTTAAAAGCGAGACTTGTTCTAAATTCACTTCAATCGATGCCGACAAAGACGATGGTGTGTCAAAAAAGCAAACCATGAAATGGCGAAATTATAATTTTATAATAAGCTCACCGATTTTTTATAATAATTTATGAAGGAGCAAAGTACATACAAGAATACAAGATAATCAGTGTGTAGCTATATACATATTTGGATTATATATATATATATATATATATATATATATATATATATATATATATATTTCATAAGTTGAAAACTATGAAGTTATATATAGAGAGAAAATCTAACCTTTTAATTCTGGCAAAAAATTAAAATATTATAATTTTAATAAAAAAAATTATGAAAATATAGTCGTTTTGAACCAATTTACGAATGTATAGCACTCAGTCGCATATCAGGTGAGCGTTACAAGTCGTGCCCTAGGAAGGCGGTACAGGTGCAAAGTGGCGCCCCATATAGGTGCCACTTTGCGCCTGTACCGTCTTCTTGGGGAGCGACTTCATCCCTTACCCACCCCCCAGGCGTGATTCAATCATTTTCCTTCTTTTTAAACTCATATCCTCTTCACACTCTTCACAACTCTTCTTCATCATCTTTCTACCTTAGATATCTCAAAATTTGCTTATTTATACTTTCTGTTGTGCTTTTTGGTTATATATATAAAAATGTGTACCTATTCTAATTTTGTTCGTATTGTTCTATATATTATAATGGTAGGAAAATTGAGGGCCGACGTGGTGTTATTTTTTAAGGTGAGAAAAGGCCAACACCTATCAAACGCAACTCAACTATTGATGAATTGCATCAGAAAATCTGTCAAAAATTAGTTGTCAAAGGTAATCAATCTATCAATATGGTCATTGCAAGAATATGGTGTGATGATAAATATATTAGTATGCAAGTAGTGGACGACGTAGACGTAGAAATGGTAATATGAGAATTATTCAACCAGTCAAGGAAAGATTTCTAAAAGTTGTACGTGGATATTGCTGAAGCAGAGGATGTCGTTTTATCAATGAGGTCAGTTGATTTCAATTCTTCCCATAATGCATCACCATCTACAGTGATTTGGAGGAATCTTATGCATTTTTGCCTAGGTGTTGTGACTATATGCTTCGCTTTTCACCATGTTTTGTTTATCATCTTCAAACAAAGGATTATTATGTGACTCATAGAATCGTTCATGGAAAACGCGTGTTTCATCGCATTTTTTGGACCTTCGAACAATGTTGCGAGACTTTCAATTTAAAACCGGTTATTCGAGCACTTACTTGACTGGCAGAGCTTCGCTGCGCAAAGCCTCAAACTCAAACAGAAAAATAGAGAGAGGTCAGAGCAAAGTGCTAGAGAGAAGGTAGAAGTTAAAAAGTGAATTTAGGGTATATATAGGGGTGCAAAGTGGCGCCTGTATGAGGCACCATCTATGGCGCCTATATGGGACGCCACTTTGCACCTATTACACCTCCACTGGGTGCGACTTGTGGTGCCTACTTGGGATGCAACTGAGTGTTATACATTGGTAAATTGGTTCAAAACAACTATATTTTCGTAATTTTTTTTATTAAAATAAAAACATTTTTATTTTTTTCCTTTTAATTCTAAATAGACAATAAACAACATAATATAAAAAAAATTGTAGGCACCAACTAACTTTTTATTACTGTCTTACAATTAAAGAGTTGTCTTAAAACTATGCGCAACCTTAATCCTAAGATATTATTGTCTTAATTATTATTAATTTCATATTCTCAATTTTTATTATTGTGGAATTTTGTTACTTAAATTTGATTTCAATTTTAAATTTTGAGATTCTATATCAAGTTAATTATAAATATTATCTTTCTTTGGATATATTAAATTTTAATATTACTATTTTTTTTAATAAAAATATGTATGAGTTAGATTAGGTGACTCACCATGATTAAGACAAGTTGAATTTAAATTCTTACAAAAATACTTATATATTATTCATCAATAAGATTATTATCAACAGAAATTGAATTGATGTTTGTAGAATGAGTTTGTAACTTTTGTTGGTAATTTTAAGATTAATAAACTATATTTTATTCTTTTAAAATTTGAAGACACGATATATTGTTGTAAGAGATAATGTGTCTTGATTTGAATATATATATATATATATATATATATATATATATATATATATATTATCAATTTTCTTTCTTTCTTTAATTTATTAATAAGAATAAATAACACAATTTTTTTAGGTTTGACAAAATTTAGGAAGTCTCTCCTTCATTTACATCCATTACTTTTATCCCCTCCTAGTTACTCCTAGCTATGTTAAGTGAAAAAATTGATAAAATTTTAAAAAAACCATTCCTTTCCTTTTATTTTTCCAGTTGTGCCTATCGGTGTTCACAGGTATGGGTTATCCGCGAATCCGAATTAACTCAAATTGATTTGAACAGTTTGAATTGAATCATTTATGTATTTGGGTTAAAATCGAATCAAAGCGATCAAAATTGTTTATGTATAGGTTGAGTCAGGGGTTTAGATTTATAGATTCATTGATCTGACCAGCGAACCCATAATTAAAATATAAATATAAGGATGATATTGGGATGATGAATTTAGAATGAAAATGAGGAAAAAATAGGCTGAGGTGAAAAAAAATGAGTTAGTTAGATATTTAAAGTATGATATTGAAGATGACCACATTGAGTTTGATATTTTAAATGGTGGAAATTGAAAAAATCCAAATATTATATTATTTCATGTATGGTTAGAGAATTGGTCATTTCTGTATCTATTGTATCATATGAGTCTACATTAAATACAAGGGATAAAATTCTAAATTCATTTTGTAATCTCATATGATAAAAGAAATTCGTAATAGTATATAATGAATTTAGAATTTTGTAGTCTCATATTGCACCCCCCTTTCCATAATTGCACACCCCCATTTTATCCAAATAATGAATTTAGAATTTTGTAGTATTCTAAATTCTAAATTCATTTTGTAGTCTCTACATACCAAGAGGGCTAGGCCCAAATGCTGAGGGGTGTGCAATTATGGAAAGGGAGGTGCAAAAAGCATTACAAAATTCGTAATAGTATTGGTCAGGTCCAAGCACTAAGAGCATTGTGCTTAATAAGTAAGGGACTGCAAAAAGTAAATTAGTTTTTCTTTTTTTCTGTTTGTTTTTTTTCTTTTTTTTTTGTTGGGCTAGGCCCAAAAAAAACATAGGAGGGGTGAACTTATCAAACGCGGGGTGCAAAAAGCAATTCGTTCTTTTTTTTTCTGTTGGACTGGGCCAGGGCGACCCGGCCCAATATGTAACTTCATCTTCTCCACTGCAGCAGTGCGAAAAGCTGCGCGAAAATAGGGTTTACCCCTATTTTGGTGGTTTTGTAGCTTCCTAGGCCACCACCATGGACGACGGTGGTGGGAGAGTGGTCGGCGGTGACAGCACGCGGTGGTGATGGCGGTACGCAGCGGTAGTGGCCGGAAAATACCAAAAACGAAAAGAACAAAGGAAGAAAAAGGAAGAAAATGCAAAACTCAATGATAGAAACCATGAAAATGAATGGAAAAGCGCAATGGAGATGATAAAAAAACAATATACATCCAGCAAAGTTTAATCTGAACGAAATCAACCCATAAACCACCAAAGAGAACGAACAAAAGAGAAGGAACGAAGCAAAACGAATGAAAAGATAAAGAAGGAAACGGAACGGAAGAGAGAAAGAAAAGAGAGAATGGGAGAATGAGAGGTATCTCAGGAGACCCCTCTCCCTTCTCTAACTCTCGCGCCAAATGTCAATCTCCGATTGGTTCACTTTCCTTCTCCAGGATCCGTGCGGCTGTGCGAAATTAATTCCCCCCCCCCTCTTGCCTTTTTGCTTTATAGGTAGGTTTTCTTAACCTAATGGGCCTTATGGCCCATTTTCCTTTCTTTTTACTATCTGCTGCACTATTTTTGCTTTTTGTTATCTTCTCTTTCTTTCTTTTTTTTTTACCATCATTTTTTATTTTTTTATTTTTTAAAACTGTTATATACTTTTATTATTTTTTTCTTTTATCCCTTTTTTTTTTCTTGCTTCCCTTTTTTTACTATTTTTCACTTAAAATAATAATAATAATAATAATAATAATAATAATAATAATAATAATAATAA
>CM023950.1:184889-196938 GCA_013407115.1 Glycine latifolia
TGATTAAGAATAAAAGTAATACCTTAATTAATATTTTTTTTGTCAAAGATAAAAATGAGATAAAGCAGCACGTAACTCTTTAGAAATGAAATCATAATAGAAGCCAATGTTGAATCGGGTTACTCCTCCAATGCTGGTCCAAGCCCATTTGAGGGTTCTAAACCCTAAACCTAATTTACCATTATAAATACATTAGTTGAGGGTGGAATTAGGTCAGACCAAAACAAAAACAAAACATAGAAATAGAGAGAAAGCGTGAGAGTGACTCCGTCGTTCTGTCACTTGACTGCGTGAGAGATTCCACATAATTGAGAGCCCCAAGTGACATCCTTTAGTGCTTATTTGAGCTAGCCTGCGTGCTTGCCATATTTGAGAGTTCTCGAGTGAAACACTTTGAGAGTTTGAGTATCACCATTGTTGGAGAGGTAGAGTGTACCACCACCTTGGTGTATTTGATTCATTGTAACCATTCTTAGTTATAATGGATATTTGATCTGGACTAGTGTCCTGTGAGTTTTTCCTTTTCGGATTCAAGGAAGGTTTTCTCACGTAAAACATATTGATTGTGTCTCTCTTCTTGTTAACTGTTTGATTGATTACATTTCCGCATTTGACTCTGAGGGTACGTGCTTACCCAATGTTGGTATCAATATTTGATTATTTGAGGGAAAGAGTTTTACCCAACAGTGGTATCAAAACCCGGGTTTGACGGGTTCTGAAGGAGACGAGATGGAGACAAGCGGTATCACCCACGACAGAGATATTTTCAGGTTGACCACAAAAAACTTTGCATATTGGAGACCAATGATGAAGGATCACCTCTACTGCAAAGATCTATTTGAGCCCATTACCCTTGCTGAGAAACCAACTGGAAAAAGCGACAAGGAATGGAAGATCCTGAGTCGTAAGACGGTTGCCACGATTAGAAAATATATTGATAAAAGCCTTTTTGAGCACGTGTCCGAGTTCACGAACGCGTGCGAATTGTGGAATAAGCTAGAGTCCATGATTCAGAAGAAGACTCCCAAGAACAAAGCAGACCTGGTTCGCCAGCTTGTAAAGCTTGAATACAAGGACGACATGAGTATGATTGAGCACCTCAATATCTACAAAGGTATCGTAAATCAGTTGACCAAAGCCGAGATGAGGATTGATGACGAGATGAAGGCTTTGTTGCTATTGAGTTCGTTGCCGGAGAGCTGTAACACTTTGGTAGTGACATTGAGTAACTCGGCTCCAGAAGGAAAATTGATGATGGATGCCGTGACGGATAGCCTCCTGAATGAAGAAGCCAAGAGAAGAGAACAGGGTGTAACCAGCACGTCTGAGGCCAACGTTGCTGAGAATAGAAGAAAGTCCGACTTCTGGGATCGTGGCATGAATCAGGGTTGTGATAGACGAGATAGGTCCTGAGGCCGATCAAGGCCAAAGCATGACTTGAAGTGCTTTTACTGTGGAAAGGTAGAACACAAGAGACACGACTGCCGAGCTCTTTAGAGTGAAATGGCTGTGTGAAGTTGGATCAGATTGTTCCCAAGAAGAGGAATGATAAGAGCACCACGGCTGTGGCTACTAACCCGAATGACAAGATATTCCTCCTTAGTAAGGAAATGTTGAACATAGCCCATGATGATTGCACTTGGATTGTTGATTCGGTGCCTCGTTCCACGTCACCCCATATGAGGGATTCTTTTCTGCTTACAGGAAGGGAGATTTTGGTGTCGTGAAGATGGGAAATCAGGTGACCATCCGGATTGTTGGTGTTGGTGATGTAACCCTAACCACAGATACAAGGTGCCGGGTTACGCTGAAAGATGTGAGGTATGTACCTGACATGCGTCTGAATTTGATCTCGGTTGGAAAGCTAGATGATGCCGGGTTAGTGAACTACTTTGGAGAAAGTAGATGGAAGCTAACCAAGGGAAGCTTGGTTGTGGCCCGAGGTAAAAAAGAAGGCTCCTTGTGTGTGATGCAAGGAAGAACGATTAGTGGAGAAACCAATGCCATCCGGGATGGACAGAGCTTAGAGCTATGGCACAAGCGCGCCACATGAGCGAGAAAGGACTCCAGATATTGGAGAGGAAAGAACTACTGACCAGGTTGAAGGGCCAAGTGTTAGAAAGCTGCACACATTGCCTAGCTGGAAAGCAGCACCGGGTTTCGTTTGTGAGACCGGATCAACCCAGACGATGAAGGGAGATTCTAGACCTCGTCCATACTGATGTTTGCTCCATGTCAGATAGATCGCTTGGAGGAGCTCAGTACTTTGCTTCTTTCATTGATGATCATTCCTGCAAGGTGTGGGTTTATTTGATGAAGACTAAAGACCAGGTACTCCAATGTTTTAAAGAATTTCATGCTATGGTGGAAAGGGAGACTGGCAAGAAGCTGAAGGTGGTTCAATCTGATAATGGTGGTGAGTACCAGGGTCCCTTTGAAACTTACTGTAGAGTAGCCAGGATTCTCCTTGAAAAGATACCTCCCAAGACCTCGCAGTTGAATGGACTTGCTGAGTGGATGAACCAGACTATCGAAGAGAAGGTCCGGAGTATGCTATCCAATGCCAAATTGTTGAAAGCATATTAGGGAGAGGTCGTCAAAACCGCGGTTGATCTAATCAACCTTTCACCATCAAGACCACTTGAAGGAGACATTTCGGAAGAAGTCTGGACAGGTCGAAAAGCGACCTATGATCACCTGAGAGTGTTCGGATGCCAAGCTTTTGTGCATATACCTAAAGATGAAAGGGCGAAGCTCGATGCAAAGACTAAGGAATGTATTTACCTCGGTTCACCGAAAACCAAGTTTGGGTTTCGACTTTGGGATCCTATCAATAAGAAGATAGTGAGAAGCTGGGATGTAGTATTTCATGAAGATTAGACAATTCATGACATCTTGAAGCCCGAAGTCTGGGTTCCTGTCCGACGTGAAGAACTCGTCCCTCTTATCTGAGTTGAAGTAGGGGGAGAACCAAATGAAGAAAATGATGACCAGTAACAAGCTGATGAGGATCGAGATGCTGAGGTCCGAGTTGATGATGAGGATCGAGATACTGAGGTCTGAGTTGATGTGGAGAATCGTGATGAACTGGGTTCTTAAGTGGCTAAAGAAGAACAACCGAGATACCCTACTAGAAAAAGGATACCTGCTACAAGGTATCATTTTGACGAATAAACCATCATTGCTGAAGATGGTGAGCCTCAAAGTTATGATGAGGCCATGGCGAGCTCAGACAAAGAAGAATGGATGAAGGTAATGCAGGACGAGATGAAGTCCCTGCATGAGAACCAGACTTATGAGTTGACCGGGTTGCTAAAGGAAGACGAGCTCTGAAGAACAAGTGGGTGTACAAGATCAAACCTGAAGAGAAATGGCAGAAGGTAAGATATAAAGCCCGGATTGTGGTAAAAGGCTGCAATCAGAAGAAAGGTGTTGATTTTGAAGAGATCTTCTCTCCTGTTGTGAAGATGACATCGGTCCAGACTGTGTTAGTCATGGCGGCTTCGATGGACCTCGAGGTAGAACAGATGGACGTGAAGATGACATTCCTTCACGTGAGTTGGAAGAAGAGATATATATGGAGCAACCTGAAGGGTTCTGAACTCCGAGTTGTGACGGACTGGTATACCGATTGAAGAAGAGTCTCTATGGCTTGAAACAAGCACCTCGGCAGTGGTAGAAGAAATTTGAATCCTTCATGAACGAGCACAAGTTTGTGAAGACTGAAGCCAACCACTGCGTATTTGTGAAGAGCTATGAGACCGGAGATTCCCTGACTCTGCTACTTTATGTAGATGATATGTTGATTGTAGGGCAAGACAAGATGAAGATTTCCGGATTGAAGAAAGCATTGAACTCGTCCTTCGCGATGAAGGACCTCGATCCCGCAAAGCAGATTCTTGGAATCTAGATCATCCGGGATAGAAAGAAGAAACTATTGTGGCTAAGTTAAGAGAAATATGTTGAGAAGATTCTGAAGAGATTCAACATGGACAAGGCCAAAATAGTCAGCACCCTCTTAGCCGGGCACTTGAAGCTGAATAAGAAGCAGTGTCCAAGATCAGATGAAGATAGAGACGAGATGCTGAAGATCCCGTACCGATCCGCCGTCGGAAGTTTGATGTATGCAATGGTTTGCACTAGACCCGACTTGGCGTTTGCAGTTGGAATGGTGAGCCGGTTTCTTTCGAACCTCGGCAAGGAACATTGGGAAGCAGTGAAGTGGATCTTCAAGTATGTGAGAGGTACAACCGAGTTATGTCTCCGGTTTGGAGATGGTGAAGCCGGGTTGCAAGGCTACTCGGATGCTGATTTAGGGGGAGATTCCGACTCGAGGAAGTCGACGATCGAATATCTGATGAGATTTACTGGAGGAGTAATCTCTTAGCAATCAAAATTGTAGAAGTGTGTGACACTTTCGACAACCGAGGCCGAGTACATTGCCATGACCGAGGCAAGCAAGGAGATGTTGTGGATGGAGAAGTTCCTCATGGAACTCGGCCATGAAGAGGACAAGTATGAGTTGAAGTGTGACAACCAGAGCGTCATTGATCTGGCGAAGAACTCGACCTATTACTCTCGCACTAAGCATATTGATGTGCGATATCACTGGATCCGGGATGTGGTAGAAGATGGACAACTCGCACTTGCTAAAGTGCACACCAACCAGTTGGTTCGATATGATGACCAAGTTGGTATCAGCAAGAAAATTTGAAGATTGCTGTGAAGGTGTCGGGTTGGTGAACCCGTCTCATTGAAGAGGCCGGACTAATGATACACCCGTCACATTGACGTGTTGTGTCAAACCCGTGCGATAAAGAAGCCGGGTTGTTTTGAAGAATTGAAGATGCTGGGCTGAGTTGAACCTGTTGCATTGAAGATGTCAGATTGTGTTTGAAGTCGACGCATTGAAGTCGTAGGGGGAGAATTGTTGGATCAGGTTACTCCTCCAATGCTGGTCCAAACCCATATGAGGGTTCTAAACCCTAAACCTAATTTACCATTATAAATACATTAGTTGATGGTGTAATTAGGTCAGACCAAAACAGAGACAAAACACAGAAATAAAGAGAAAGGGTGAGAGTGACTCCGTCGTTTTGTCACTTGACTGCGTGAGAGATTTCGCAGAATTGAGAGCCCCAAGTGACATCCTTAAGTGCTTATTTGAGCTAGCCTGCGTGCTTGGCATATTTGAGAGTTCTCGACTGAAACACTGTGAGAGTTTAAGTATCACCATTGTTGGAGAGGTAGAGTGTACCACCACCTTTATGTGTTTGATTCATTGTAATCATTCTCAGTTATAGTGGATATTTGATCTAGATTAGTGTCCCGTGAGTTTTTTCTTTCCGGATTTAAGGAAAGTTTTCTCACATAAAACATATTGATTATGTCTCTCTTCTCATTAACTGTTTGATTGATTATGTTTTCGCATTTGACTCTGAGGGTACGCGCTTACCCAACGTTGGTATCAGTATTTGATTATTTGAGGGAAATAGTTTTTTCCCAACCGCCAACAACCGGATTCTCTTTAATTGAATCAAAATCAATAACAACTGGATTCTCTTTAATTGAATCAAAATCAATTGCAGATAAACAAACATATGGTGTTTGAAGCCATTATTTTAAACCCATAGAAGGGTAGCACAGAAGAGGCTTCATGAGAACATACAGCCGAAACGTAAAAATGAGAATAGTACGATAAAAGTACGTAGGGCACACAAACTTGGAATAGAATTGAAATGGTGGATCCGTCAGCAAAATGGATCGATGCAATTAAGAAGCGTAGAGCTTCTTCTCAATCATGACATCGCCACTCTCTGGAACTTCTGCCTTGTGATGAGCTGTTTGACCGTGGCAGCACATGTAACTTACAGAAGCAATCTCCATGGATCTGCCACAAGCAGCATCAGGGCAATTAATGGGGTGAAGAATATCAGCAGGGTAGTTAGCCAACTGCATGTGCGAGCATTCATGAGGGTAGTTGCGACGCTTCTGCTCATAGTGTTCCTTGAAAGCCACGTCAAACCCTGCTTTCTCCAGCACCTTTTCCTTCCATATCTCGAAATCAGCTGCAGTGGCCAGCATTGGGTCCCCACTCCCCAACAACTTCACGTTCGACCCTTTGCTGAGAAGAACCCACCCGGGTTGTTGCTGTTTCAGACAGAGCAAGCTCTTTATCTCCTCAATTGTAGGGTCCTTGTGTGTCTTCTGAATCATGTTCGCGAACAGGCTCTCTATGCCAATCCAGAAGCGAGGAACGATCCTGTGATCTTCCCTTCCGAATGGATAGAGCTCTATCACTGCGTCTGCCCTCTTGATGATCTCATGCCTTCTGATTCTTTCCACTGCCTGAGTGAAATCTTCCAGCCACTTCTTGTCACTGCCTCCATAGATGAAGATGAAACTGTCCGCTTTTATCTGATCGATCATCATTCACATATACACACATTTTTATTTGCATTCAAGCTTTAAAGGATAAAGGGTAGCTAAAAATAATATTGATGATATAAGTAAAGTTGCACTTACAAGGTCTTGCAGCTTGGGATTGACTTTCTTCATTTCGGCCCAGAACCAATTCCATTTCTGGGTGAGGACATCGTCATCAGAGGGTCTGAAAGGGAAGGCATCGATGCCCCAGACGAAAATCATGTGCATTGCATTGTAGTTGACGACCCTGCCTTGAGGGTTGAGCACAGGGATGATGGGTTTATTCTTGTAGTTCAAGTCCTCCCTTATGAGCCTGATTCCCGCCAAGGGGTAGAAGTATTCCGTCACATACCACGGCATTTCAAGCTTCAGGTTATCATACTCTGCCCTGCGCAGAAGATTCCACTCATCCACCACGGGGACCCACAGAATCCTGAAGTCCTCTTTCCTGTATCCTTTCACTTCCCTTGGATCTTCCTGTAATCCCTCGAAGATTGATTGCAGAAGCCGAACCTCGTCTCTGATGCTGTCAAGCCCCGAGATGAACAGTAACACGTGTTTTTTCCTGAACACTTCGATGCTAACCATTTGTCTGGTGAGTCCATCGTAGACATGGGGGTCGTGAACTTCGTTGTGGTAGATAAGAACCTTGAGAACCTCTACAATTTCTGTGGGGGTTTGAAGCAACTTCTTACGCCTCCAGTAGTCTTCTAGGTCACCTGAAATCAATCAACACAGATATCATGAATTTTATATTTTCCTCTTTCTCAATAGACTGCACCCTTCAGGAAGATAAAACATATTTACGGTGATAGTTAATTTCAAATTTGTTAAACATATTTATATTATGATGCTTTCAATTAAATTATTCTTTATACATACCTCTTTATTCCTTCAAAAAACAAAAAAAATACCTCTTTATGTTAATTAGGAACAGGTGGATCGATACATATTTTACTGAGTATTTATCCATCCCTTCAGAAATAAAAACAAAAAAACAAAAGAAATGCTAAATACATAGATGCTTAGATAGTTATAAATCTACACTCACTTTCTCTTCCAGCACATTTTTATCTCTGTTTTCCTTCATCACATTACTTATCACACATATCACTCCATTTTTTCTTTCATCACAATACTTATCACACATGTCAGTCCAATTTTTTTTAATCTCTTTTTTCTTTCTTCCTATTACTTATCACATTGTTAATTTATTTTTCTTCTTATCAGTACTCTTTAATCTACTTGAATCCCACCCTAAAATGGGGTTGAACGATCTTAGTAATTTTCCTAACCTATTTTCTTTCTGCTTCTGGTGAGATTCGCCTTTAATTTGCTGATAACAGCAGCAAGCTTGTCGTCAAAATTGGCTATTTCGTATCTAGAGTCCCTGAAGAAAAGTAATTGAGAAAGATAAATAAGAAGAAGAATATTTGTATATATTGATATGATGAAGATATATAGAGAAAATAAAGTGCTTACGATTCACCAAGGAGGAAATCAAAGTGATTAGCACAGACAACAGTGGTAACGATAGCCCAGTAGACAGCAACAGGGATCTCTTGCATGGCTTCAGCCAAGGCTGGGACGTCCTTCAAGTCATAACCTTTGGTGGAAAGCCTCTCCAGCTCGGTGATGCACTCAACCGCGATGAGCAAGTTCTTGACTAAGCTGTTGTAATCAGCCACGGCTTGCCTGTTCCTCTCCACGATATGAACTCGGCTCATCTGTGCCAGTGATCTTCCCAGATGGTCTCCACTCGGAGTCTGGACGAGGTGCCAGAAGTTTCCATACTCCAAAGCGAAAGCCGCCAAAACCAATATCGCTTTTCCATCCCATGTGTACGTTCTCAGCTGGTCAAGGATCGACATTGCTGTGCTGTGTGCATGATGCTCACCATGTGGTGTGTTCATCATCTACGTACACCCGCCCACATTATTTTTTTTTTTTATAACAATATTACATGCAATCATAACAACAACAAGAAGTAATAATCAACAACCTGAGAAGCAATATGCTTAAGTTTTAGGAACGGTGGGTCGAAAGTGGACGAAGGAACCTTGTCTTCAATAAGACCAACGGGTGTGCCACTCTGCAACAAAACAAATAATATTTCTTTACTCTATTACATGCAAATGCAAATTATATAGGTTGATTGAATGTTTCGTACCTTAACAGCAACACTGTCAGCAAGTGCAGTAGAACGCTTGATGATGTTTGCAGTAACGTTGAAAAGCGATTCCACATCGTACCTTTCAGCGGTGTGGACGTGGGTAATGTAAACCTTCTCCAGGATCTGATCATCAGTCCAACCCAATGGGTTCAAAGTGTTGGTTTGAACCGAAGAAGGGGTCGCAGGAGAAAGTGAAGTCACTAATGCCATTGCTCGATCTCTTTGTATCTGATCTCTCAGGTTTAATTTGATTGTGCCTTCTTCTTTCTCTGCTTCGCCTATTTATAACTCTTTAAGAGTGGGCTAGAGTTTACACATGCCGCAACACACAGAATCTATGAGCCAACTCTTTTTCTGACATCAATGCAGGATTTTACAATATAACCTTGTGCATTCGTGATTCATATGATATAAGCAGGGATAGTATTGACATTTCGGTGCAGCTTTTGCTTTTGATAAAGATGGCGGTATGTTTGTTCTCAAAATCTTCAAGGAAGGAATAATTGTATATTACTAAAGGTTAAAGGAAGGGAATATATATATATATATATATATATATATATATATTTGAAGACTGCGATCGACAAGCTAGCAACGGATACCATATGTAGTAATTAAATGATCATGTGTTCACCCGTGAGGTTCAGGAGTACAGTTTCGCTCTCTTTGTAGTATATGTTTAAAAATAATTAATTAAGTACACTGTTTTAAGCTCACTATAAAACGCATCTCATTAATATATTGTAATTGTTGCCTGTACGTGTTGATGCGGGAGCGAAAAATATAAAAGAGACTCCCAAAGCTGATGTTATATATTATATATAAAAAATGAATGCTTACAGACTTCATTCACAGACAAGAATAAAGTAAGATATCGAATTTTTTTTGCTTTTGCAATTGGTAATTAACGAGCTAGGGAAAAAAAACCGGATGTATATGATAAGATTTATGGTTAAGCAGATAAAATGGAGAAATATATAAATCATCAAAATCTAATATTTTAAGTGTGATTTGTCATTGAAATTAATTAAGATGTCTCTCAACAAAATGAATATTGATATTTTCATTGAATAATCATATATAATACTAATAATACAAAGAAAGATATAAAAAAATACATTGAGTCAAGGAGTTTAAATTCAGTTGTTTGAACAAAAATACTTAAATTATTACAAATCCTCTTATACTTTCAACTTACACGGATAAAAAAGATATTGAAAATTAAAGTAAGCAAAACTCCAATTGAATACAAGAACACAATAAATACATACATACATATATATATATATATCACCTAAAATGTTTTACCTATTAAAGGAAATTCAGTCTATAAGAATAGTTTATCAATGAAAACCCAAATATAAACCAATTAGATCTAGATGTGGCTGTTGTAAAACCTTAGGTTTGTCAATTTGTTTAAGGCTAAAATATATTTTTCATTTTTATATAATTAGAAATATTCAGATTTCATTTTTGTAAATTTTTTAATATGTTTAATTTTTTGTCTTAGAAAAAAAAATAAAATGTATGAAATTATTGTCAGAAGCTAAGTTCGGGTAATATACTTTTTGAATTTTTTAATTATTTTCTTTTCTTCTACCTCTATAATAATAATTAACTTTAATGGAAATTTAGTAGATTATTTATCTCAATAATTTTTTCTCATGTTTTTTTCATTGTTTTCCTTTGACAATGTATTGTCATCTCTAAAAAACCAAACTTTAAAAATGTTAATTATTTTTAACTCATCATCATTTTAATATATGTTATTTTTAAAACTACTTCGTTTGAATTTGTGTCCACGTATCATGATGGTACAACTGTCCATTTTAAAATTGTTCATGCAAATCATTTTAACAAAAACACATATCAAAATTACAAGTAATTTCTTTTTAATCTATTAATCTTTTTCATCTCTAAGTATTTTATTTTCAAAATTTCCTTCGTTTACATTTTTTAAAATGTACCAATTGATAACAAACTAAGTTTTCAAATTGACCTTTTCTAAAGGAAAAAGTTTCAAAACTCTTTTTGATTTTGAAAATACCCGTTTTGATTGGAGTTGTTAATTAAAACTGCTTATTCTTTTAATTTTAAAAATCATTTTGATTTGATTTTTAAAAAAAAATCATTTTGATTTTAGATATTTGTTAATTTTAAAACTGATTTTTATTTATCAAACTGATTTGGTTATTTATCTTAAAACTGCTTATTGTATCATTCATGTTTTTAAATTTTAAAACAGCACATGCTGTAGTGCCAACATGTGTAATATTTGTCTCAAGATAAAAGGGATATATAATTTGATAATAATTTTTTTTTCTCTCTTTTTTACAAAACGATTATGTCCTTAATAAATAAAAACAACGTAGAAATCCAAAAATTTATATTATTTTTTCTCCACTTTTTTTTGAAAAGCTTTTTTCTCACTTCTATTCACTCTCTCTATGAAATTTATCCAATATTTTTTTAAAATAAAAATTCACCTTTCACGATCTATTTAACCCCTCACATAATTATCTACATTTCTTTTTTATTCTAAACTATCCACAATTCTGTTACCAAATGTAAACTGTCCACAAAAGCAAAAAAAAAAATGTTGTTTGTAACACTACACGTCATCCTCTCTTCTTCATTCATCTTTCACTTTGTTATTAGTATTTATCTTTTTTTTTTTTATTGCATTTTCATGTTTTTACTTTCTATGTATAATTATCTTTTTGGTTGTAATTTGGTTTACATGTTTGAAAATTCATTATGTTTAGATTCAAAAATATGAAAATTATAATGGGTAACTTATAGCAATGCATTCAAGGTCCATTTTTTACTACTATTTTCATGTTTTTGAAGTGTCACTTTGGTGAATGCTAGAAAATGACTCAACACATTTGATACAATACAAACTTCCATGATACGTCCATTATCATCTATGATTACATACTATGTGCTTCAAACAAGAAGAAGGTAACAAAGGAAATAACTTTTTCTATATGTAAAAAAAACCTTAATTTACTTCAAGCAAATTTTATATTAGTGAAACAACCTGCGCTTCAACTATTTCATCCAGTATTTTTTTTATTTTTAACCATATGGTGACAACTATTTCTGTGAAAAAATGTGTTATTTTCTATATTTTTTTACCCATATGGTGACAACTATTTCAGTGTGGTGTCATGCTACTATTTGGCATGTCCAATGGCTTGGACTTTATATGGATTGGATGATTGCAATTTATGAATGTCAAAAAAAGAGAGGAGTTAACTAAGATAGTGAAAGAGATGATTTTGTAGGGATTGTTCATGTTGTTGGATTTGTAGTGTTATTTGTTATTATTTTTGCTCTTTTGCTCTTTCCATAAAGATCCTCAATTTAAATGAAATAGTTTACAGAAATACATGCTTTCAGTGAAAGAATATATATATATATATATATATATATATATATATATAT
>CM023950.1:197038-223419 GCA_013407115.1 Glycine latifolia
ATATATATATATATATATATATATATATATATATATATATATATTAAAATGAAAGCCTTTTTTATAATTAAAAAAAAAACTTGTGTTACCTTAGGAATAACTGTTTTCAATTTGATGAAAATTTGTCAGCTTCTTTAACATATTTTTCTAATTATTTGCGTCCCTTTAAAAAAAGTAATAAAAATAATTAATTTCAAATTAACTTCTTTTTACTTATTATTTTTAGAGTCACATAAAGGATCAACAAATAAATCAAAGGAAACAACAAGTGAAAAAATAAGATAAACTAAAGCAAATTATAAAATTAACATATACATCAATACATGATAATATATTAATTTCAGTACATAAAAACACGATAATAAAATAAAAATGTGAACATACATGCGACAACGTCTATATTTCCACTAGTTTACATAACATAATTAATATATTTATAACTTGATAAACTTCATCAGAATCTAAGTCCTTTTTTTTTGTCATAAAGATTTAAGATCCGACCTCTATTTTGAACCCAACTCACATCTATCAAGGCAGCCCATCATATTTAGCCTATTTAGACATCGCTGGAACTCACAGTCCTTTAACATGAGCTATTGAAAACTTTACAAAATGGGGTGTGCTAACTGCACTATAACATTTTCTAATACACTATATACCTACAGTGCAATTCCATTATTATCCTTTTGATTAGTTTTATTAAATTTTAAAAAATTGAAAATCGTACATACGCTTTTTCCATTTCTTCTCGTACACAATTCTTCTCCTACACCATAAGCTTTTTGCATTCCTTTCGCAACATCTTCTTCTCCGGTCCCGTTCATATAGGCAGTGGAGCACCATTGTTGGTTCGCATTGGTGGTCGCGTTCGTGGTGGAGGTCGTTGTTTGCGTTCCTCGACGAAGGTCAGGTTTCTGGTGTTGTGGTGGTGTCGCACGGATTGAGAAATCCGTGAGGATCGCACTGATTGAAGGATCCGAAAGCAGACTTTAAGCTCCACACAATCCGTAAGGTCCATACGGATTGCCTGATCTGTATGGAGTTTAAAGCCTTAAGTTCTGTTTTAAATTTTTTAAAATTTGATTAATTTATATATATTAGCATGTTGAAATTTGACGGAGTGTATATGGATTGGTATATTAGGAGAAAGTAAGTAGTTTTTGATTACTCTCATAAGGTGTTACTTGTTTTACATTTAAGGCAGCATTGTATGTGATATATACTTGCTTGACATTTTCATTTTTAAGTAAATTCACATTGGTGACTTGTATTGAATAAATTAGACACATTATTTTGTGATGCAGTTATAACCAATTATTGAATTACTAGATGTAATAAAAATTGAACGCAAAGTGCAAGGAAGAATTAGTCAATAAAAAGCTAATAATGAACCAATAATCAAATAAATATGTGGCTTTGCTCAAATCAAAATTGGGTAAAGAAAGAATTACTAAATGAAAAACTAATGAAGGTAGTAATAGAATGAGGCTAGTACATTTGAGCTGCAGTATTTTCACCCTTCCCATGACATTGGACGTACCATTTCTTGAGTTTCATCTTTTTTGGGTATCCTTCAAATGTTGCAGTCATCATTGGTGGACAAAGCTGGTTTGTCAATGTCTCTTAGGGAAACCATGAGTATGGGATACTATTTTTCTGGCAAAGTTAATGAATTCCTTTGTCATTTCTATTTTTTGTTGTTGTCATAGTGAATTAGTTTCTCTCATCCTATCCAATGTGAGTGTGATAAGTTGGGAGAGAGAGGAATCAAAGTAATGATGCCAATCCATAAATTGAAGCCTTAAGCATACTGACTTGAATATGGTGGACAACAAAGTTAAGAATTTGCATCTCATTAATTTTTGTTATATCGTAAAATGTTATATTTTGATTAAGAGTCAAAGGAAGTGAAAGAAAATAGATAGATTCATATGTAACCAATGGTATGTATATATGTTTGTTATTTGTTTGTTTTAAGTTTATGACTAACTTGATTAAGAAATGGTACAGATTATGGCAAAAACTAGAGGTATGCGTCGGGCTCTAGGGAGATCTCCAAACCGAGCGTCCGGAACACACATTGATGGTGATGAAGAACAACGGGGTGAACGACGTAGGCCCACCGCATCGGTGCGAAGACAACAGGAAGTTGAGGGTGTTGTTGAGGAAGGAGTTGTGGAGCATGACATTCCAGTGGCAGAGGATGTTGGGACCAACTCAGATTCCTTTCCAGGTGGGCCGGAAGATCCTTCAGTTCTGAAAAATTACGCTAATCATGTCGCTCTTAAAGTGTGGGCTGGAGAGGTATTTATGTGTTTAAGTACATACAAGTTAACATTTATTTGTTTATGTATGTGTTGTTACTGATATACATTTTCCAGGAACGGGCTGAGTTAAAATTGGCATCCCACGGGCGTAAGGTAGCAAAATTTGGACCGCCAGCACCTGAGATTGAAGAGTTAGTCGTAGCTACTAGGTTAAGCTCATTGATATCCTATTTTGTGGAGACTAGTGACAGATGATTACGTTCTGCGTTTGTCGAGAGATGGCACCCCGAGACTAGCAGCTTCAACTTGCTCATTGGAGAGGTGACCATCACTTTGGATGATGTTGCGTGTTTGTTGCATCTCCCGAACATGGGAGCCTTACAGACGTATGAGGTCATTAACGTGGGGGAGGCAATAACACTACTTGTAGAGTTGCTCGAGGTAACAGTTGGGGATGCTGAAGCTGAGATGGAACAATGCCATGGGGCATGTTCGGTTGTCTTGGCTTCGCGAATTATATGTTGCCAAGTGTGAAGCTAGGCAATGGCTTTTAGCAGCTCGAGCTTACTTGTTGCATTTGGTCAGTTGCACCTTATCTGCAAACAAGAGTGCCACACACATCAGTGTGGTATTCTTAGATGGATTTCATGATCTGGACCAAGCGGCGAGGTATTGTTGGGGTGCAGCCGCATTAATACACATGTATGAAAACTTAAATTACGCATCCCCACATCACGGGAAACACCTAGCCAGATATATTTCTTTGCTACAGGTAATTACAGTACATCATTAAAGTTATTTAAGTTGTTTATGTTAATACTATGAATCTTGTTTTAATTAATTTCTTATGTTGTACTGCAGTGCTGGATCTATGAACATTTTCCGACCATTGGAAATGTCATGGCAAATGCCTAGAACGAGGAAAGGTTTCCACGTGCATGCCGATTTAGACCTTCGAAGGCTTTACCAGTTACAACCTATCGTACGCTGTAACACCCCGTATGCATCTGGTTGTTAACATTCAAATTCAATCATTAAACGAAACAATTAAATTAACAACAGTTAATTTGGAAGCAACAAAAGAGTGATGTCACCTCACGTCGATATATATACAATAATATGTGTACATTATGCATGGCAATACTCGTGAAATTAACACCCCTCAAGGCCGAGTTGCATAACAGGGGCCGGGATACAAAACAAAATAAATAAATATATATATATATACACCTACACAACATAGTCGGCATGCCCCAAAATAAACTAAGTTCCCTGTGGAACCCATCCCGACTCGGCCTCAGGTCCAGGATCCCTCGGACTGCCTTGCTACCCGAGCCTCATACCCCTGGATCTGCCTTCTTCCATGTGCTCATCACCTGCAAACACATATAATCCCCAACCAGGGTGAGATAATAATCTCAGTAAACTCCGGGTTTCGAAAGGCATCTCCTTCCTCGGGTTCACTTCCACGATACATAGTATTAAAACAGGCATTACACAAACTAGTCATCCCTGCTTTCAGCAATATAACACATGCATACAATCACACGGATCATACGAGAGAAGATCATCCAACTTAATGGGCACATGCTCTCGTACATCCTTTGCCTGAGGAAGACCATCAAACTTAATGGGCACATTCCCTCTGGATTCTACGTGGATGTATATGACTCTTCCAAGAGAAGTTCATCCAACTTAATGGGCATTCTCTCTCAGGGTTTTCATATATACTAATTGACCACTTAGAGTTGTTCCACATCACTTTGGCCCTAAGGGAAGTCCATATTTGTCCATTCTACTGGCCAGAGAATTCTCACACAATCACAACATATTATCATAGTGCAAATCATATACATGTTCTCAATCAACGCGGTAACACACCATTTCAATACATGCATCATGACATACAATAATCATCACTCCCTCGGAGTATGGTGGAACGCCGTCAGGGGACAACTTCCAAGAACAGAGAGCTTACCTGTTCGAAGCTCTGCACTGGTTCTTTCGTTCTCGCGGTTCCGAGTACCACGATTCTCAGCGTCACACCCTATAAACATGCATGCAAAGATTAATAGTGATTCTCCACCATTGCATGTAAAGAAGCTCAATTTCTTTCGAGGTTACAGGAACTAGTCACCCAACTGGTGACATGTAGACCTCCGAAAAAGGGTCCAAAAATCCCTAACAGTCAGATTTTAAGGCTTTTACCTGTGCTTCTTACTTCTAAGGTGTAGCACAACTGGCGTACAGCTTTTTCCTAAGTTAAAACGTCCTAAAATCGCCTTCTCTTATCTAAACTTGAAGCTTCCTTCGTTCGTTAATGGACGAAGCGGAATGAGGAAGAGAGAAAATGTCTTTGGTGAGAGATCAGAGAGAAAATGAGTTAAGTGGGGAAATGACCCACACTCGCGTTACTTATATACCCAATGAGGCAATTCACGTCGCATACGTCACTCAGGTCACACGTGTCACTTAAGTAACCTGGTAGTCAATGTGGATCACATGCATAAGGTAAGCTTGCGAAAGCACCAACTACCGGGTTGGCGAGTTAGACATGTTTATGTAAGAATACCGGGATCTTCTTATTCTTACTACGCTGCCAGATTGGTTTAATAATAATAAAATGTGCGCCGCCTAGACAGTCTTGTCCGAGTTCCCACCTTGCACAACTCGGCATTAGTAACCCGGTCACTTTTCCTTCCTTGTCCGGGTTCTTTTCTTTATAGTGCTTATTACCAGAATACATAAGCGACGTGCCGGTCACACTCGAACCCGGTCTCTTTGTAATTGCTAACATACTTAGCACGATCCCGGCTTTACAAGGTTTCTATCTACACCCCTCCCTTATCCGAGTTCCAATTTGTAACCCCCCCTTGTATGACACCCCGGTCACACGAACCCGGATTAGACACAAGTCATCATATTTATTATTATAACTACTCTATAATTACATCATTACAACGTTCAAATGCCACGTGGACATCTGAGACCTTACATAGGTGGTTAGAGGAAAAAAAGTCATACTTTGTTGTAGTGATAGACACACAACAATGACATTATACCTCGATACAATTACATGACCCATATCCGTAATATTCATCCATTTATTCATTGTTACCTACAGAATTACCGTATTAGAGCCCAAATAAAAAGGTAAAACAAAAAAATATTGTATTGGAAGATACCAATAACTAAAAAGCATAGGATTTTTTAACCTTTGTTAAGCCATCCACAAAAAGAGACCTCTTTAACTGCTTAAACTTATTCAAGCCACCAAACAATACTATATAATGATTAGACCATTGTGCAAGTTCTTTTAGCAAATGGTTGTGTACCAAAGGCCAAGATTCTTCACCATTACCTAATACGGCAGCAATTACACGATATCCACAATTACCATCCGCTTTAACATCAGTGATGTTCACAATGAATTTCTGCATAAAGGGATGAAACTGATCAAGCATTGGAATGTTCTTGTTGTTCATGCTTTGATTGGGAGAGGAACCAGACATTCTGTGTGTGGAGCAACTATTTTGCACTGAATGTAATTCATCGACATACTCAAAGTAAGACAGATTCCGCTTGGTTGATTTTTCGTGCCTTGCCTGTTTATTCTTTGGAGCACCTTTTATTTTGACCTTTTCAGGGGGGGACACAGGGAAGTTGAATCCGGAAATGCTAGTTATTTAAGTTTAGTCTTCAGTGTCACTTTGCCACTCATGTCAAGCTTCTCAAAACGTTTGGAGATTGCATCCATCTCGTCAGTTATGTGAATTTCCCCGTCATAAATACCTTGATCTAAAAAAGAATGTGTGCCAAAATATATGAACGTTTGCAAGCGGTACGCTGCCAACAACAACTTTAGCTAGCTCACATGCACAAGGGAGTCCATGGGTAGTTCTCATCACACATCCACAACGAGATGGGTTTTTTTCCTGCATAATGAACTCGTTCAAACTCAACAGCAATCTGGTTTAACGCATACCTGGACACTATTTCGATAAGTCTCTTGTACAATGTTACTTTAAAAACATGTCCGATGACATTGATGCTTCTTTCCAATAATGCCTTTATGTCAGTATGTTGCAGGGTCATCATATTATTCATGGCATCCCAAACACTATATAAATCTCCAACGCTATTCTGTAGTAGCCTCTTTAAAGTCCAATGAGCAGACTCAACCCTGCATTGGAGGATAACATGTTCATTCTTCTTACAACAAGTCATTATGTTCAACAAATCACAATGTCAACAACATGTAAGTCAAATTTGGTTACCTATTAGTTGTAGTGTTGCCAAGATGCATCACTTTATTTGTCCATGTTGTTACAAACTTTTCGTTATGAGGATCCAACCATGATTCTTTAACATAATCAACAAATGTAGGCCATGGGGAACACGCAATTTCAAACGTAGTTAGACAATGATGGTAAAACTTCTCAGTACCACAATCAACAAGAGTCCCCTAGGCTTCCATGACATAGTCTCATGCGTTCTTCTGTCCAATGAAAGTTTTACATTTTGCCTTCACATTCTTGTCAATGTGGAACCAACACAATACATTGGTTGCCTTTGGAAAAACAGTTTTCATAGCACTCATCAATGTTGAATCTCTATCGGTAACAATGACGTCTGGAAAAAATTCACTTTTAAGAAAAAATATCTAAAGCGTTCAAGGGCCCACTGAACATTGTTTATACGTTTCGCCTCTAAATAGGCAAATGCAGCTGAAAATGTCATCCCAGTAAGCGTCACACCAACAATGTCAAGTAAAGAAAGTCTGTACCTGTTTGTTTTATGTACTATCTATCAAATATACCGTATGATATGCATTGCTCAGTTTCACTGCATCTAGATGTTCCCAAAATAAGTCACGCACCACATTTTCTTCTTTCATTCTATGCCAATGAATATACATGTCACGTTGAAGAAGTTTCATTAACTGTTGCATTTCAATGTTATTACCTCTGATACGTGTCCGATATGCATATCTTGCATTGTATACTTGCTTCAATGTTGTATAATTATTGGCATTGTGCTCCTTCAAAGTTAAAAGAATATTTGGTTTCACCATCGACCTTGTCATATCGACAACAATGATCTTCTCCTCCTCAGTTAGTCGACCAACAAATGCATGTCCACATAATGACTTAGACAAACTATGATTATAAGTGTCACATATTAGCTTCACTATCCAACCTTCACCTCCCGAGAATGGTTTGCCTCTCAGCTTAAACGGACAATCACATTTTCCACTGTTAGTAGTGGTAGGTACCGAGCCTTTTTTTTCCATGATCTATACTTTTCACTTCTTTCACAACCAATTAAAACATATGATGTTGTTCCTAACTTTCCATTTATCATTCAACTCCTCATTATGACAGCTACAAAACCATTATCATATGCAACATTACGGGCCCATTTCAATACGTCCTCACGGGAAAGGAACACCTACAAAAATGGATAATTAATCTTTAACTTTGATGCAAATACTTTAATTTATTCATTTAACAATTTTAACTAAATGCTAAATCAAACAAATACCTTCGACATATTGAAGGCTGCTGAACAATCAACTGAGCAATTAACATTTTCACATGCATCAACTTCTTCTTCAATGTCTTCATCAATATTAATATCTTCAAACATAATATTATCGTATATCCATTGATCGTTATCCATTTTAACAAATAAAAATATATTTTTTTAATCGACAAAACATATGCATAATAATCTTAAACAAAATTAAAGTCATAATATAATTCCAATTAACTTCAATGTTTTAAAAACATCACTATTACAAAAATTCTTACAAAATACAAGACAAATTTACCCTAAACACATAATAAAATTTACAAATTCAACATTAAAAAATTTATTATCTATTATTTTTTATATATATTTTTCTGTTAACATTTGCGTGACCCAAAAAAAATCTCTCAAATGGATTAGATTTTAAATTAATTAGAAACAACAAAATTCTTTTATTAATTTAATTTTTTTTTTATTTTCAAATTTTTTAAGCTATACAGATTAGGTAATCTATATGCATCATACGAAATGAGTAATCTGTATGATGCATACGGATTAGGTAATCCGTATCATTCATTAATTTAACACTTATGAATTATGTAATCCGTATCATCCATACGGATTACATAATCCGTACGCTACACAAACAGCAACACTTACCTCCAGCCACCGCACAACTCCGACGACGACTTCCAACACAGAATGCCTCTACCACCACCTACAATAACACCCTCTGACACCAACACCTCAATGCACAACCAAAAACAGCCTTCTCGCACCAACAAATCCGACAAACACGTACCGGAAAATGAGCCACTTCGTACAACACCAACAGAAATAAACAAACAACACTAAGGACCATTTTGTCATTTTTTAAAAATAATAGTATATAAGAAAATCATATAGTGCAGTTAGCACACCCCTTATAAAATTTAAGGAGTTTGATTATAAGATAATTTTTTTATTTTGACCAGATACTAAGATACTACATAAAGCATTAATTTTATAATTTTTATTTCACTAACGAGGGGAGGGGATTAAAACAACATTTATCAACTTATATTTGTTATCCTATCGGGAAGAAGATTGTAGCCTCTAATTGAAAAAAAAAAAACAAAGCTTTACAACTAAAAACAAACGGGCGTTATAAAATCATAAAACCAGTATTTAAGCATTAATATATGCGCTTAAAGGCGAAAGTGTATCTAACTTATAGATAGCAATGCAAGACAAAACATTCATTCAACCTAAATGCGCAATCTACAATTCAACTAACTAATAATCATAATAGTTGCATGGAAAGAGTAAGTAGAAACAACCCTTGCAGAATAGTGAATATGCCTCAATCAAGCAAATCAGAAAGTGCATTTTTTCTAAATGCATCAACTAGAACCAACTGGTTAGCCAATGTTTTGTTGGGAAATACGTTATCACCTTTCATCCTCTCTCTGATCCCATACGCTGGAACCTTGGCGTTTACATATGCCTGTATTAGAACTTTGAACTGACTTATTCGAGGCGTATAACCAGCTTGTCTCATTTTAAGGAAAATCTTCTCCGAGTTATGGATGTCACCCCTCTTTGCATACTGCTCTAAAATATCCAAATAGGTGGTAAACATTGGCTGCAGGTGACGGTTCTGGATTGCCTTCTGCAAAACAGAGTCTGCCTTCTCAACTTCCCCAGCTTGGATATACAGTTTCACAAGTGCATTCCATGTCAATGGGCCTATCCTCACCCCACTATCTGCCATTCGCTTGATAAGATCCTTACCCTTCGCTAGCATTTTATTATTTGCATAAATCTTCAGAAGAATTGAGTAGTTCTTGGGATTAAGTTTCCATTTCTTTGACGCCATCTCAAATATTTTCTCGGCTTCTTCAATTTTCTTTAACTTTCCCCAAGCTTCGACTGCAGCCAAGCAGTCATCAGCTCGAGGATTTGATTCACAGACCTTCCAAATTCTCTCCACTTCATCAGCCTTTCCTAGGTTTGCATAAAGGCGGAGCAAAGTTGCACATACCCACTGATTCTCTTCCAAGTTTTCACCTTCAATCTCCTTCAATATAGCTTCAGCTTTTTCTTTAAGCCCAGCTGAGGTGTAATGCCTAGCCAAGAGTGCCTGTATTTGAATGTCTGGTTCAAAGCCTTCTTCCTTCATTGTCTCAAACACTTGCTCCATTGCAGCAATATCATTGGACTGGCCCTTTGAGTCTATTAAGATTCCGTAAGTAAAAAGAGAAGGTTTGACATTCTTTTTTTCCATCAGCAGTAAAACATCAGCTATTTTATTCTTGTCCAGCTTCTTATACAAAAGTAGTAACTGGTTACAAGCAAATGCTGTAAGTGGTAAATCCAAGTCCTTCATTTTGTTGAATATTTTCTCTGTTGAGATCAAATTGTTCTGACTAGCAGAGTTAGCCAGTAATGTTCGGTATAATAGTTCGCCTCTAAAAGATTCTGGAACACTCTCAATGTATTTCTCTGCCTGAGGGAGGCCACGCAACTTGGCAATCAAATCTAGTTGAGAAGCATAATCGCTCTCCATAAATTCAAGCTTCTTGTTTGACTCTAACCACTGAAAGAGCTACAGTTCCAACAACAAAAAAACAATAACATTACAGTATAAAGCATCATATTGGAAAATTGGAAACTAAAGAAAAGATAAATATACAGTAACAATGTTAATCAGTCAAACAAATATAATAGTTATTACTACATAGAATACATTTATAGAACACTCCGTATAAGACAATATGCCCGCATTATCAACTGAAGAAAAATTACATGCTACTAAAACTATTTGCAACATATAAATATGCAGGGGGAAAACAAAAATAAAATCATTCCCCCTATTCTGCAGTCCTAACCATAGTTATCAAATCCTGGATAACGGAGTGGAGGGCTAACCACCAAAATGCAAAATAAGTTTTAGAGATTCTACCATTTAAGTTATGTTGCAGGTATGTTTAATTCTAAGTAGGCAGTAAAAGCATGCCTATAATAGTTTTCTCTGAATATTTTCATTAATATTTAAACTATATAAGATGACCACTTTAAATGAGTTGTCCAAATTATTGGCTAATCTAAGTTTTGAGAACTGAATTGGTGGAAGAATGGAAGGGTATCATGTTATTGATCTTGCACTCTCCAACAACAACAGCTGGCTTTGTGGTTTGGTTCTCTTCTCTCAAGGTTCTTATCACTTCAAAAAAGATAGCCCAATATTTGAGCACTTAATTTTATTTGATTCCTAAATCATACCCCCTATTTGGTTACTTCACTGTAGCTGGGAGATGAGATAAAATTTTAAAAAATTCAGTGGGTCCCACACCTCCACTATACTACTTTAATTCAAAAATTTACTCTCTATTCCATTCCATTCCACTCCCTTCAACCAAAATGACCCTTTTTTTAGAAGAAGAAAATCAAGGAATTTCATTAATTATGGTATTGTAAATACAAGTAGGAGTAGTTGTGAAAACTTTGAGTCTAGCATGACATTGCTACCTTACAGCAAGAGTATGAGCTGCAATATTTGCTTGCTTCTTAACAAACATAACTCTATAGTTTTAATACTGTGTGAGAAGGTATTTACACTCATGAATAATTGCACCAACTTTTGGACAATCTGGGCCTGAACTGTTGAGCCTATCCACCACCATTTTGCAGTCTAATTCGAACTCCACATGGACCATACCACAATCAGCCATCCATCCATCTTAAATCACTAGTTGATGTTGGATCTCCAACAATTTCCAGTTTAGCTCTTCATGGTACCTTTGAAAATCTGTAATGTTTCCCTGACTTGCATCTTAGTAAAGTGTAAATCTTTAGTTTAAAAATTTCACTTTTGTTCTGTAAATTAGGCAACAGAAAAAAAAGCATAGCATGGTACCAGACACTGGCATTGTTTTGCTTCAGATAAAAGCACTAGAAGTATAATAACAAACAAACTTGAAACAACCAAAACTATGAAGCAGTTGGCAGGCAGCAAAATAATTTAAATGTTTAACTGAATAAATCAGAAGCAGATATAAGTTTGATTAATTTTTACCTGGAAAGCCCTGCCATACATTTTACGTCTCCGAAGCCGAAGCACGGCCAACAAGATCTCTTTCCGACTTAGTTCTTTCCCTTGCCCAGCCCACTTACTGAGGGCAGAATCAACGGACAAACCAGGAGCATTAACAATTGCCTTGAATAGTTCCGATTGAGTCCATCTAGCTTGTGATTTTTTCTTGATTGGATCAATCTCAGCATCTGATAACTCCAGCTCGTCATGTGGTTTTCCGCCATCCTCGTCCTCGTCAGACAGATCTGCGTCAGATTCATCACTACTTCCGTGTAACTCCAAATCATCATCATCATCCTCTTTCGTGCTGCTAGCACCAGCTTGCGAGGAAAGTTCGTGCCTGCCCACAGAAAATTTCAGGGACACACGACCCGTGCCTGCCGACAGAAATCTACCATAAGTGATTTGACGAGACTGAGGGATACCAGCCTCATTTTCCTCACTAGTGGTTGCCACTAATTTGACAGAAGAAGCACGGCTAGCTCCCGCGTTAGGTCCTTGCCTCGTACTGCAATAAACAGCAACCACAAATTAATCAGAAACAAAACCCTAATTCATAAAATCGATGCGAGAAGAGATTTCGTATTCACCGCTCGCAATTTTGAGAATGAAAGAGAGTGAGTTACCTGAGACGAAGAGAAGCTCGACGAAGTGTCCACATGATGAAAGCAGTGTGTGAAGAGAAAAGAAACAGAGGTTGAGGCTGGACGCTTAAACCCTAGCTATAAACCCTCTCCGTCGTCTTATATTAGGTCAGGTGCTAAACCCTCTCCAACTCCCATTTTAGTCATAGAAACACTTAATTCTTATTTATTACTACTACTATTATTATTGTTATTATTATTATAAAATATAAAATTAGCTCCAAATTTTAAATTTTCTGTTAGAATATAAAATTGTAATTCTTAGTTTCAATACAATTCTAGTACTCGTGTATGATGCAATATTAATATCGTTGTTAAAAAATAGTGAAATTTTTACACAATATAATAAAATATATTTTAATAATGAAATTGTATTTTTTAAATAGAGTTAACATAGACTTGAAAGCACGTATTTCTTTTAGTTTTGAAGTCTATAATTTTGGTTTCTTAAGTGCTTTTTGTAGTTATTTCTTTTTTTTAAAGGAATTTTGTAGTTATGTCTAAGAATATGCAAATCTTGTTCGAGTACAAATTTTCTTTCACCTAAAGACCTCAAACTTTAATTTTTATTCAAAATATATACAAATTTAGTCTGTTAAACTATTTTATATTTTATTTTACTCAAAATTCACAAACTAAAACATCTCAAATTTCATTCCAGAAAAATTATCCTAATATTTTCCTTCTTCAAACATTAATATGATATTCTACAAAAAGATAATATTTAGATACAACTTTTCAGGTGTTTTTAGTAGTATTCTATTGTTAGAACTGGAAATTCACCTCGGTAACTTATATTTATCTTTTGTGCAAATTTTTATTATACATATTATCAAAGTGAAACTAAATTTTAGTCGAATAAAAATACTAAACATACAAAGAAACGACATCTAAAATTTGTCTTTAAAATCTTTTATTTTTATCATTTTCTCAAAATTTATATCTTTTAAAAGTATTTCGAATTCCAAATTTTTACAAACCCCCAAATAATTTGATGGGAGAAATTGGTAGTTTTAGGCCAAAGGAGATTAACTATGGGACTAAATTTGCTTAATTTTAATATTAAAGAAACTTAAGGAGTAGTTTATTTTACAGAATCATCTTGTATTTTGGGAATATGAAAGTAGAAATATTTTTCATTTGTTAGAAGGTTATAAAAAAATATTCTGGTTCCATAGTTTTTATTGCCATGCTATTAGGGTGAGAATGTAACAAATTATTTTCTAACTTCACTATAACTTACACTTTTTTATTTTTATGTTTCATTTATTATTTTAAAACTTAAAATACATGGAATGATAAAACCAACACATCTATCTATCTATTTAAACTTTACTTTAAGTTTTTATAATCGTGAAATCAAAACATCAATTTTATAATAGTCATTGATATGATTTTGTCACTTTAACTATTAAGAGTCGTCGAATCAAAACTTGAACTTTATAATAATTATTGATCTGATTTTACTTTCACTTTAATATTTTTGAGCCATCATATCAAAACATTTTGAGTCATTTATCATATTTAAATTAATTTTATATTTGTTTGTATGTATTTTTCATCTTATTTATTATTATTAAAAAATCTAGATAAGTGATGATGTAATTTTAATTTTAAAATTAAAAATTTATTTTAAAAAAATTATTTACCTTACAATGTTTACTTTTAATATTTACTAATTTTATAATTATTTAGTATATTAAATTTAATACATGTAAATTATTTGACTTCTTAATAATATTTATTATATTTTCTATAAAAAAAAATCTATATTTTATGGCCTATACCTATCTATCTATATATGTAAACTTCACTTGAAGTTTTTAAAGCCTTCGTATCAAAACTTTAACTTCATAATAACCATTAATCTTATTGAATTATGTAACTTTCAGTTCAGCATTTTTGAGTCTTAAATTGAAATTTTAATTTCACAGAAATTGTTTACATAATTTATTAATATATAAATTAATTGAAGATTATTAATTTTGAGTATTTTTTACTATTATTAATTGTTATCTTTTATATATTTATTAAATAAAAATATATATTTTAAAATAATTATTTACTTTTATAAATTAATAATTAAATAAATATTTAATATATGTCTATTGTAATTTATGCAAATATTTAACAATATAATTTACTATTATTATAATTATTATCTTTTATATATTTATTAAATAGAAATATAAAAACCAATAAAATAATATATAATGTAGTATTAATTTATAATTAAAAAATATTTTAAAAATTAACAAATCTATATATTATATATAAACTTCACTTGAATTTTTAAAAGTTCTCATGTCAAAATTTTAACTTCATAATAATATTTTATCTAACTTAACTATGTAATATTCATTATAACATGCTTGAGTTGTGAGATCAAGATTTTAATTTTATCGTAGTCGCAAATTTGTTTATCTAACATTAATGGAGAATTATTAACTTTTAAAATGATGATTTATTGTTGTTATGTTATCTTTTGCATATTTATTAAAATTGAAATAAATAAATTTTTTTTTAAATATAGGGTAAAATTGCATTTATTTAAAATACACATATCTATTATGTATATATATAGAGAGTAAATTTAAATTATTTTCACGAGCAATAATGATTAAAAATAAGAATTTTATAATTAAATAATATTTTTTTATTATTTTTTACAAAGCAATAATTTTTTATTATTACTGATGATAAGTATATGAAAATATTTTTTATAAATAATTTTATAATTATATAATTAAATTTAAAATAATCCATAAGATTTTACATTTTATATATGAGTCCTGAATTTTACGACCTTTTAGGGTAAAAGAATGAAGAGTAGCTAAATGAAAGAAGTGAAAATCTAAGGCAACAGAGCTAAGATTGGGATTGCCAGGGACGGAGGGGAATACCGTGCATGCTATTAGTATTAGAAACAACAAAAGGCAAGTGCCTGAAACTTCTCAGAGTCTGTCTCCATTTCCAAGGCCTCACATGACCAACATGCGGAGACTGATCCAGCTCCTCCTGCCAAGTAAGTTTTCATGAATCATTTGTTTTCTGTTTAAGGTAGTTATGGTAAAAATCAATAACTATCAAAAATACTAGTTTGTGATTGGATGAGCCTATAACTGTATGGCCTATGTTGTCTAATTAATTTTACATCTTCCTTTAACATCTTTATATGGTAAATATCAAATGTGTATGATATTTATAAGATATTAAAAATATGTATTTTTTATTTAATATTTTCGTTATAAAGAAATAGGAGAATTAATAGAATTAGTAGTATTATTTTTTCTAGAAATTGTTGTGTTGTTTGGATCTAAATGTAATATTGGGATGATGGCAGGGCAAAGATAGTGGGGTGATCACCAATCAGATCATACAGGAAAAACAACCTGCAGGAGGGTGATCAAGGGGACGGGATCTATGTGAAAGTGAGTATGGATGGAACCCCTTACCTAAGAAATATTGATTTGAGAGTCTATAGGGGGTATCCAGAACTACTCAGCTTTAGAGACCATATTCAAGTTGACAATAAGTGAGAGATCAGGGAATTTCATTTGCTTTTGGATACAATATAGCCCAATATTGTCTTCTTCTTTTTGTTGTTGTTGTTGTTGTCGTGGTGAATGAAATTATTTTTATGATGAAAATAACCTGAACTGGTTTTAGTTGTTTCTTCAGGTAAGTACTCTGAAAGAGAGGGTTATAAGGGATCTGAATATGCACCTACATATGACGACAAGGATGGTGACTGGATGCTAGTTGGAGATGTTCCATGGGAGTAAGTTCTCTTTCTCTTTCTCTGTGTGTTGTATTTTGTTCATATCATCATATGTTTAGTTTGTCTCTTAGCTTTACACATATTCTCAACCTCACAGAGCTTGCTTTTTACTTGTTTTCTGCAGCATGTTTATGACTTCCTGCAAAAGGCTAAGAGTCATGAAAGGCTCAGAAAGCTAGAGGGCTTGGTTGTGGTGTATGAGAAACAGTTATTTTACTATGCTATGATGAGGAAATTAAATCATTCTTTCAGCAATTCGGGTCTTGGAACTAAGGGATGTTGAATCAATGCTTTGCTATCACCATACCAATCAAACCAGGGAGATGGAAGATTCTTTCTGCAAGTGTTGTCAATATTTCTGGTTATTAATTTAGCATATGTGATGGGGGTGCTATATATGCTGTTGTTTCCATTGAACCATATCAAGAGGAACCTCAGAGAAATTTGTCTTAACGAAGTTTGTTGACGAGAGAGATAAAAGGGATTGATTTCTTCATCCACGGTTTTTTTTTCTCACACAAAAAATATAGTGTAATACATCAAATATTCCTGTAATACTTTGCAATTCAATGGACACAAAATTTACTATGTGCATGTTTAAATTTGGTGGATGATGTAAAAGTGACTTCTAACGCGATTTTAGATAACCTTAATAAGAAATTAACTTTCTATTTCTTATAATGGTTAAAAGTTACTTTTAACATGATATGTGTTGTGGGCCAAATCCAGAATCTCTTGGCTCTTAATAATTTCTTATTTACTCTGAAATCTGTTTCATAATCCATTTACAATTCTTTATTACTTTATAAAAAAGAAATGGATGACTTGGCTTATGGAAGCGGATCTGATCCGTCCCAGAAAACATGTTATGGTGTCGTCATTTTTCATTGTAATATTATTGGTCTTATCATCACCAATCCCACCTTCACACAAACACCTACGTATCATGGAATTGAGTTCAAAGTCGAATCAAACTGAAATTGTTATGCAAAATGAATTGGGTTTGTCCATACATATAGATTAGGCATGTACTGAGGTACTGAGGTTAGGACTCAAATTTTTGCATGTTTCATTAATTTAAAAATGAATCATACTGAATGAGAAACAGAACTCACATATTCAGTGATCATTCATGAATTTAATTTAATGAGAACGAAAATATCAAAACAGGAGAATGCATTAACCTTTCACTTGCTAGGTATTATTAGCAGTCTTTTTTTTATAGCACGTACAGATCAGAGGTTTGACATGTAGCAAGGACATGAACATGCAAGATTTACTGTAGATCTTGTTTGTCTAGAAATAATGAAAAGCTGTGCCAGTCCATTATTCATATCTATATAACTTCATTCTCGTTGAATTTTATCAGATTAGGAAATACCTATAAGAAATTTGCCTCATATTTAAAAAAATATAATAATGATTTACTTAAATATTTTAATTTCACATTTAAATTTTCATATACCTTGAGATCTTCGATGCATTCTTTTTCTTGTTGAAAGCGAACCTGATATAGAGCAGAAAATTAGAAAATGAATCGGGAAGCTGGAGTTTGAGTTCCGTTCTTAAGATTAAAGACCACCAGCTTAAAGTCTCGTACAAATTAGATTCAAATAAAAAATCTTCAAGGTTCAAATCAAATTATCTAATATCAATGTTATGTCAACAAGTCATTGAATCCCTAAAAACACACTCATTCGGTAAACAAAATCCATAGCATAGGTCTGATCTCTGTGCTGATATTGTTCTACGTACCAAGATATGAAGATTTGGGATGTTTTGTCGGTGTATAAGCCTGAGGTGTCAAGGGGATCTAAGTCAGTTTATTAGAGCATCTTTAGTGGTAGATCTTAAATTGAGATCTTAAACCATTTTTTGATAGTTTTTATAGAACTACATAAGATTGAAGATCTCTTAAGATCTCTCTAATTTTTCTTTAGTGATAGATCTTATTTTGAGATCTTAGGGAGAGAGAAATAGGTAAAGAATTTATTCTTTTTTGAACTATGTGCAGATCTTGAGGGTTCTTCTACAAGAACTCATCCTCCATGTTACAGATCTCTTCACCTCCTTTATTGGGAGATCTAATGAAGATCAGATCTTGAGCTCAAGATCTTTACTCAAGATCTAGCACTAAAGATGCTCTTAAATATGTATATGAGTTATTATAAATTCTTCGATACTCTTTTTCGATTCATAAGGATGAAAAAATAAAAATAAAAACTTGAGGTGGCAAGGGAGAATAGTTATTTTGTTGATATCTTATATGTTGCAAAATCAAATGATTTTGACTATAACTCTAATATTAATTATATTACGTTCTTTTTACATTTAATTATATAAAAATTAAACCTTTGTAACATTTGAACATGAACCTATTCTATAATTTGACATTAGTGAATCTGTTAAACGACCAACTAACAAAAATCTTGACAAAATCTTTAAGGGGACGACAAATTCAATTTATTTGTTCCAAGTTTAGTCTCCAACTTGAGAGTGTTGGAAACAATTTCTATTCATAGGGAATTGATGTCTAGATAGCTGAATAGACAGATTCATGTATGGCAACTTTTTTTTTTGTTTTGTTTTGAAAGAATGGCAACTTATTATTTTCCTAGGAAATCACATTTCTATTTTTATTACTCTTAAATATAATTCATTCTGAAAAATAGGGACAACCGAGGAAAATTAAGTAAAAACCGACTATTAAAGTAGAAGGATGCATGAAATATAGGATAATTACATTGTACAAGTTTTCTTTGGAAACAGCCAAATGATATTGGATACAAGAAGTACCAAAAGGGATACACATAGGTGCATGGGATAAGTAGGGCCACCCTCCCAATGCTGATACACAATAATACCCCACCCACGTTATAACAATTATACTGATGCTGACAACCAGTAACCCCACAACATTTATTCCCAAGCCGGATATAGTGGAGTAATGACTGCACCCGATAGCAATAACAGGTACACAAAAACATACAAGTGGAGTAATGCCTCCATTAATTGTACATATTCCGTTTTCTCTACATCAAAGATAATATCCCTATAAAATAGGATTATTAATAGAATTCAACAATTAAAAATACTAAAGCTGCCGAATGCTTTTCCACTCCGAGCATTTCACCAAAATCCAATCTTTAACTTTAGTAAATAAAAACAAATAACGAAGCAGCAGCAAGGGAAGAGCTATATAAAAATTTAAGAGATATTTACTCATGCTACATCAAGCGAGAAAGATATTTGGGCAGTACTCCGGTTCCTCAATTGAGTAATTAGTAGAGCGACTAGATAAGTGATACATCAGGCGGCAAATAACATGTTTTCAATGTAATGTATAATTACTAAAAATCCAAGCAGAGTCATGCTGCTACGCTTTTGTTTCTAACAAAAATGATTAATCTAATTTGCACCACCAAAGTCCTTTGATAAATTGCATCCCCTCAAAATAGCTTAGTCAACTTCCATAGCTTGTTCATCAGTCGTATTGCTGGACCACAGCTTTATGGTGCGATCATGGGAGACAGTAACAATATACCCGCCATCTGCAACCAATAACAACACAAGCTAAAATCAGAAGTCTGATTCAGTAGACCAAAAAAAATTGTCACAACCAACAATGCAAATTGCTAAGCAATGCTTAGGTTACTGGACACTAGTTTTACGTTTTTATACTTGTTACAGGAAACCGGTATTTAATAAAAAGCCTGCAAACAGTGCTACTGCAGCACACACAGCACACAAACTATTTCAAAGAACACATTCTCAAGACTTGCACCTTAAATTTCCAAAAGAATCCTTAGGTTCACACTTCTATGCCATATGAAAAGGCTATTATATGGCAAAATTAAAATTGATTTAGTCCTCGTCTTTCAACATTTTGACAAGATGTAGAAAGCAAAGAAAATAAAATAAAAAACCATCCTTCTCCTTTCATTTTCATTTCCTTTACTTGTCAACACATCTTAGTCAATGGCATGTAGAGGAAAAATCTATGAGACACATACAAAAATGTCCCCGGCCGGATTACATCAGCAAATCTTAAACTAGATTTGCACTTTTTGAGTTTAGTTGAATTTTCCATGAAATTCAGGACTTCTCCAATCCACTAAGTTTACACTGATAATTCACAATTGCTCATAAGATGTACCCATAAAACTCAATACTACACATAATTTGTTTTATCAATTCACTACAACATATTATCCAGATATTATCATTAGCCTTTCAAAAAACCCACTAGTTTACTTTTTAATTCATTTACGATTGTGGAAAGGACACTGTTGCAGTGAAACAGACACATCAATCACATGATGGAATAGCACATAAAGATAAAAAGGAAATTTGAATCAGAGCCATGGATGTGTAATCCTTTCTAAGATGGAAATCCTACCTCCAAGAACATCTACAGAAGTAACTTTAGCTTCATGCCCTGATAGTGTCTTCACAGGCTTAAAGTCACGGCCTGACCAAACCTGCAGTTAAAACATAAATATAAATAAGTATACTGAAATCAAAATATACAACTAAAGAATCTTAAAATTTCTCTTAAACAAAACGTTGTTTTAGGTAGAAATAGAATAGATTGTATACCTTAGCAGTCATATCATACGAGGCAGTTACCAAAAAGTAACCTTCTTGTGGCTCAAATTTAACTTGTGATATTAAATTAGAGTGAGCAGGAATAGTATAAAAGGATTTCTTCTTCCTCAAATCCCAAATCCGACAAGTGTTGTCTTCACCACCCGTGGCTAGATGATATCCATTGGGTGAAAAACTGATGCCAAGAACCTTAAAATGAATTAAAATCATAGTTAGCCTTACAAAATGTACGATCCTGATTTTGAGTGAGAGAGAGGGCAGGCTGGGATCTTTAATGTCTTACTGGTTTGACATGACCTTCCAGTGCAAGAATACTTCTTCCAGTTCGGAGGTCCCAAACACGAGCCAGAGAGTCGAGTCCACAAGATGCAACCAATGATCCATCATTGTGAAAAGCCAAACCATATACACTTCTACTATGGCCTTCTTGAAGAAGCAACTCGTCTCCTGTTTCTATGTCCCATAATCTCCATGTCTTGTCAAAGCTAGCAGTGCCCAGGTACTTCCCTGATGGATGGAAGGCAATGCGTGCAAGACGGTCTAGATGACCCTCAAATGTCTTCAGTAGAGATCCTTGATTCCAATACTTTGCTGTTCGATCAGCAGAGGCAGTTGCTAAATGATCATGAACAGGAGAATAAGCAACATCAGTAGCACGCTCTGTGTGACCCTTAAAGCTGGAATGCTTTTTTATTTTGGGCATGCTCCACAACTTGGAAGCTCCTGTCAGAGAACTACAAAATGAAAACAATCAGTAGTAGATTAGAATGGTTTCCCAAAGAAAGGAAGCGTTAAAATTACAGCTTAAGATGCACAACTTGCAACAACAACATACCAGGTAGCAAGCCATTTTCCATCCCTTGAGAAGGAGCAACCAGAAAGTGGCCGATCATCTCCGATTTCACTGAATTCAAGACTCAAATTCCCAGCCTGCTTCAATGCCCAATTCATCTCTGCATCCATATCTTCATCTGGATCATCCCTTCTTCTCTGCGCACGTTGAATTCGTAATGCAGCCCTTGCCAAAGAATATTTAGCAATATAAATTCTGGCATCCAGGAGAGCCTTTGACCCTTCAGTATAAAAAGGATACTGCAGTTCTTCCTCAGCCTCATCTTTCGGAGCAGAAGCTGCAGCCTCTTCTTCCTCATGAGCTTTCATCAGCTTCTCCAGCTGACCTTCTGCATCAAGCTTCGCCATAATCATCCGCAACCTGTCCCGTCTCTCCATCTCCCTCTCACCAAACAGAGTTATCGGTTCGCCAAGATGTCGAAGCCGAGCTCGCACGGCCATATCATTCGTAGGAACAGCAAGAGCAGCAGCACGCCTCTTCATCATGAGCTCCTGCATTGCCTTTTCCTGCCGCTCTCTCACCAGTCTACTCTCTTCAGATATCTCATACTCCCCACCCCCCTGGTTAATTCTTGCATTTGAGCCATCATTGTCTGTATCCGAGTCACTTGATCCCACCTCGCCATTTTGTGGCACAGGTGGCCTAATGACCGGTGGCCGAACTGGAAGCTGTGCTAGTGGGCGAGGGGCAGGAAGTACAGGAATTGGAGCTAAAGGAGGTACAACAGAAGGTGAAATAACCTGTGGAATAACAGGTTGTATTGGATCCGGTAAAGATGCATTAACAGAAGAAACAGGATCTTGACCATCAGAGGCAGATACAGAGGGTTCTGTATTAATAGTTGATGTGGTATTTTCCTTCTCTACTTCCATGATTCTTACCCAGCTGAAAAAGATAAATAAACAATACTTGAAAATTTTAGACTGCAAAATCAAATTCAAATAATCATCATTACAAACAAACAAAAAATAGCTACACAGAAAGTTAAATTAAATTGTCATGAGGGTAATAAGACCACAAAAAAAGCATCTAAGAATAAAAAGGTCCAAATATCATAGAATTTATAGTTAGGGATGCGCAAGGATAGGATGGGCAATTGGCACAATACCAAACCAAATCTATAAACCAATTATAAAGATTGAATTTAACAACCAACCCATTTTCATTTCAAAACTGGTTTGGTTAAAACCACTCCAATTTTCAACATGTGTTAAAACTGTTTTTTAATACAAAATTCATTCATAAATAAAAAATTTAAACCATTTTTAATATAAAAAAATCCAATTATAAAAGCAGTTTTGATTATTATGTAATACAATAAGACAACCACAAAGGTATTGTTGATTACTATGTTGTATCCAAAACTAAACTAGGCAAGAGAACAGAGCACAATTTTCCTATTGATCACATTTAGGATAATTCAAGAAACCTTGCAGAAAAATGCATAAAAATTGACTAACAAGTGGTTTTTCATATTTCAGACATGTTACTCAATCTTTGACTTTCCTACAGTACAAATGGTCAGTTCTCAGCCTGAGACCCCAATCAAAAAGAATTTTACTCAGCGTACTAGTGGTGCCGCTTCTAAATAGAGGTTTATTGGACAAGGACTTTGTGGGCTAACCCATTTAGCCCTAACTGATGTGGGCTAGGGCCAGCCCATGGACCAACTCAATATTATATGAAGATGGACTGATGAGAACCACTCACCATGCCAAATGGATTAATGGCAGTGAGGGACCTAATTGCATTAAGTTGAAACCTGTTAAATTGAACCATAAGAAATAAGAGAATGAAACCTTAATTGCATTCACCAAAGCTTATATATACTGAGTAAGAGAACCCTGAGCATAAAGAGACTGAAACCTTTTAAATACATAAAAAGGAAAGAATCAACAGCAACGGGACAACACAGTACACACAAAAACCAATGGAGCATTATGAACCTGACTTTCATGGTGACCTTAATTAAGAACCTGACTGCACTAGCAGAGTTATTAATACTTGATGCATGCTAGAAATTCACTATCCGGGAAGCATATCCCAATGTACTCTATATTAGCGGAAACAATGTAATGTATGTTCCATATTGGCTAAACCCATGAGAGCAAGATATCTTATTGATAGAAGTACTATTAATCAAGGGTTCAACTTGGGCTTTCAGATTCTAGGGATATTAACTACAGCAACAACTTGTATTGTTCTTTTGTTATTTTGTTCCGACATAAGTTCACATACTTTATTCAATCTGCTTATGGACCTAATCTCATTCACCAGCTATTTAATTTGTCTATTTAAAGTGCAAGGTTCTGCTGAACTGTGACAGGTGAAGATTAACTTAGACTTAAATATAATGAAGCATTTAATACTAGTAGCAATTAGTTTCCATGCATCATAATCATACTCAAACTATCAAGCCTACATTTTCAACAGCATAATCAGACCATTGTTGGTTATCACTTAAAATTTTCAAACGTAACTTTAAACCAAATCAACACCACTTTGACAGCTATATTACACTTATTGATGTGTATAATTAGCATGCTTAAAAACTATAATGACATGGAAAAGAGCTTCTGCACTGCCAAATCATCCACCGGCAGAATAATATCAACAATAGACATCTTAAATATAAATCAATACGACTATTGCATATGATTCCAATGAATTGAATTTATGTTTAGAGAAATTTTATGATATCCTTGGAAGTTAAAGGGTTTTGCTACTGATATTGAGAAACTCTCTCTCGCCAGTCACTCCCCCCCCCCCCCTACTGTGCTCAAACTCATCCAACCATTGGCCCACACCAATAACCTTTATAAGGTACCATAGCAACTATCTTACACAATTGAATCTTCATTTTGTTTAAAACTATATGATCCTTGTTCCAAACTATTCTTCAGTCACCACCATAATATTTAATTGTTTGTAAAAAACATGTCAGATGGGAAAACACACTGACAGAAAATAAAAAAAGAAGCAAAAAACCAGAAAGACAAAACTAACACCATTCAGCTACAATTAACTGCTGAAACTAATTCACCAAAAAAAAAACTGCTGAAACTTAATGCTGCAAGATCAAAGAAAATTCTGATTTCTTTGCCGTGCGTGTGTCTCAGCGAGAAGAATATACTTCAGTTATTTTCAAATTACGTGCTATAATCAAAAGAAAACGTAGTAAGAGCATCACTTTCTTAATGGAAACAAAAATGCCCATTTTAATGGAAAGTGAACTAAGATGATTTAATGGAAACAAAAGGGTATTCGAATTATAGTGCAGAAAACACTTTCTGAAGTGCCAAACATTACCTTGAGAAGAAAATTAAAAAACACAAAAGTGAACTAAAAAGATTTAGGTTTTACCTTGAGAAATTGCAAAAGTAGAAATTGTAGAAGCTGAAATCGTGTGCTTAAAGGGTGTAAAAGTAGGATTGAGCCAAAGTTAAGAAGAGGGGATTAGGGTTCTTTGTGTAGACATGAATTTGCAGCAAGCTAAGCACTCTCGTGCTGAAACTCTGCGTGAGTCGGTGACTCTGCAAGTGTGAATTCACGATTGGACTTAGGATGCTGGGCCAACCCACTTTCAGCCCTGACCCAACCCTTTATTTGTGGGGGTTATGTAGCTTGGGCTTTTTAAGCCCATTTCTTTTGAGTGGATTAAAACCCGGGTAAAGCTTCATACACCATTCAAATTTCTTCCACATCATTAGTGTAATAGTGCATTTCCCATTTTATCCTTGTCTATTTAATTTAAAAACTTCTCATTTTCTCTTCTCCTCCGTTGCTTCGTCTCCACCGTACCCATGCTTGCTGCGTTTCTTCATCCTTTCGTTCTCCCTTTGGTCTGTGGTGGCATTGCTTGGTGGCGTGTTCTGTGGTTGGTGGCGGCGCTGGTGAGGTAAGTTTTATGGTCCCATACCGTGTTCTGTGCTTGGTCCGTGAAAGGGAAAAGGCGACACTATACAGATTCGATAATCCGTGAACCTAATACGGATTGGGCAATCTGTATTAGGCTTTTTTTTTGAAAAAATGCTTTTTAAATAATTAGGAACATGGTTTTTTCAATTGTTATCCATATATTGATGATGATATGCTTTTTAAATAATTAGGAACATGATTTTTCAATTGTTATCCATATATTGATGATGATATGCTATTGATTGTGTGTGCTTCTTTACATGTGATTTTCAACAACAAAGAACTCAAATATAGAGAGTATACTTGTGAGTATGCTTATGAATGAAACTTGGTTGGTGAGTATGGTTGTGAATGAAACTTGTTCAACCGGTTGTAGGATGCTTTTGTTAGAATTAGACTTGATTGGTGAGTATGCTTGTGAATCAAACTTGTCTAACCCGGTATGGGATGCTTTTGTTAGAATTGGACTTTATTGGTGAGTATGCTTGTGAATCAAACTTGTCTAACCTGGTATGAGATGCTTTTGTTAAAATTGGACTTTATAGGTGAGTATGCTTGTGAATCAAACTTGTATAACCCGCTATGGGATGCTTTTGTTAGAATTGGACTTTATTGGTGAGTATGCTTGTGAATCAAACTTGTCTAACCCAGTATGAGATGCTTTTGTTAGAATTGGACTTTATTGGTGAGTATGCTTGTGAAT
>CM023950.1:223519-276549 GCA_013407115.1 Glycine latifolia
TTTTGTTAGAATTGGACTTTATTGGTGAGTATGCTTGTGAATCAAACTTGTTAAACCTTGTGAATCAAACTATGTATGCGGTTTGGTCTGAAGTGATAATCTAACATGTAAACAAATGTTGTACAGATTATGGCTAGGACTAGAGGACGAATGCATTGGCCTGTCAGAAGAGTTGACGAAGCCCTTGAGCGGCGTAGGCCGACAACATCCGTTCGTCGAGAAAGGGCGGGTGTTAGTGTTCCTGGGATCCTCCAGTTGAGGAACTACATCTGTAGAATGATGTACCTACGACGGAGGATGTAGGTACTTCATCTTTTCTAGGAGGTCCAGAAGACTGTTCGGTCTTGACTGATTACGCCAATCATGTGGCTGTTAAGTCTGGGCAGGAGAGGTATTTATATCATGAATTACATGTAGTTTAGGATAATATGTTTGCTTCTGAGTCATTGTAAACCATGTCTTCATGTATTTATTGCAGGAACGTGTAGACCTAAAGTTGGCTTCCCATGGACGTAAGGTTATTAAATTCGGGAAACCTACTGCTAAGATTGAAGGCTTAGTGGCTGCTACTGGGCTTAGTCCATTGATACATTGCTCAGTGGAGACTAGAGATCGGGGATTGCTGTCTGCATTTGCAGAGAGATGGCACGCTGAGACTTCCAGGTTTCATCTGCCTGTGGGTGAATTCATAGTTACATTGGATGATGTCGCATCCCTTTTGCATATCCCTGTCATGAAAGTGTTCCACTCCTATGAGCAAATTGACGTTGACGAGGCTATTACATTATTGGTGGAGCTGCTGGAAGTCACTGTCGATCAAGCTGAAACAGAGACGACACAGTGCCACAGGGCATATGTTCCATTGTCCTGGTTGCGAGAGTTGTATTTTGGGATGTGTGAGTCTAGGCAGTGGATATTAGTAGCCAGGGCATATCTGTTGCATCTTGTTGGCTGCACTTTGTTTGTTAACAAGAGTGAGACACATATCGGTGTTCAGTTCTTAGAAGCTTTTCGCGACATCAATTAATCTACAGGATTTGCTTGGGGTGTGGGTGCTCTGGTGCATATGAATGAAAATTTGAATTACGCATCTAAACACTACGGGAAACATCTGGCTGGATACATTACTATATTATAGGTAATCTTGTGTGTGTGGGTTTGTTATGTTTTGAATTATTGCTGACTTTAATCATTTCAATTTGTAGTGTTGGATATATGAGCATTTTCCCACTGTAGGCAATGTGGTTGCAGACGATGACTATGAAGAGACACAATTGCGTGCCTGCTGCTGGAAGAGTGCGAAGGCCTTACCATTAACGACTTATCGTGGCCGTATAGATAAGTTGAGAGCTGATGACATCTGTTGGACACCATATGCAGAGCATCGTGCCCGCAGGGATTTTTAGTTTATTTTCTGGTTTCATTAGATGGGGTCCTAACATTATTAGGTATTTTCCAGAAAGGATAGTTAGGCAGTTTGGCCAAATTCAACAGATTCCAGAGATGCCTATGTCGGAAGTCCCCTCCACTGAAGATGTTGATGATCGATGGGTCTACTTCTCGGAATACCTTATACCGACTGGTGACTAAATTCACATAATTACTTTATTCGTTTGGAACACTGCAGAACAATCAATGAAACAATCATTATTTTCAAACGCATTAGGGTATGCTCCAATGTCTTCTTTCTTATTAATTTTTTCAAACATTATACTGTCATACATCCACTCATCATTGTCCATCCTAACCAATAAAAATTTAATTTAACATAGACAGAACCATGTGGAAGGCTATAATAATAACATTTACTAACATTAAATTCATAACATAAAAAAAATTATATTCATTGAAGTATGCTATAAACACCATAAAGAATGTTATAAAAACACTTTGTGGTCCTTCATACAATGGCCAATAAATTTTACAGAACGCATGCCTGATAAACCATGTGGAAGGGTAAAATGACATTGACAACACTATGACGAATGCTACAAAAACACTTTGTGGTCCTTGGTACGGTGTCCAATAAATTTGATAGAACACATGCCTGCTACACCATGTGGAAGGGTAATATCTCAATCGAAATTGACAACACTATGCACCATATCGATAAAAGAGAAATTTGAATAATGACATGTCTCAATCAACATTGGATTCCAAACAAGCCTTTATCAGAAAGACAACCACACAACTATAAATAACACAAAACACTATCACACAACATACCTCCGCAAACGAAATTCAATCACACTAGTATGACATTCTTAGGAGAAACAAGCAATCAGACCATTGCTAACTCCAAATTAGTATTCATTTTTCCAAATGGATCAATCAAACACAACCAAACTGGTGTTTCTTTTCAATGTCCTACTCCAATACCAATGTGAGTTCCTAATGAGTGTTCTTTTCAGTCACTCAAGAGTAGAATGCACAACACCATTCTACTAACGAATGACCAATTTGTGCATGAAATCTACTACCGACAGTCATCCCTACATGTAGGTCAACAATATTTTTTTCATTCTCTGCAACTGACAAATGACGATGATGTTTGCACAATGTTAATGTGCAGTGAGCAATCCCCTTGTGTTGGCCCTATAGAATTATTATGTACCATCAACAGAACACTCGATGGTATACTCAACCTACTTCGACCCACCATCGTCCCTACACATGATGCAATGCTATATTACAACGGCAAGTGAAACATACCACGACAAGCCGATTTTGTGGGTTATTCCTTCATTGGAACAAATCCAATAAGATTTGAAATTCCTTCAGGATGCAACATTCAAACACTCAAGGATGTCATCAAGCAAGTTGCATCTATAGGGGTTCTCTCTTATGGAATTCACAACTTACAGGTGGTAAGAAAATTGTTTTTTCGAAAACCATCCCATGCAAAATATTCAGACTACACAATCGAATATCACATAATACAGTTGATAAGCGATGAAGACGTGTTAAAAATGTTAGCAAAATCCAACTACTGGAAACATTTTTGTCCAATAGAAATTTTAGCTATTTTTAACAAATCAGTTACCCAACAAGCCCTAATAACCGATCAACATGTGCCAATAATCGATGCAGATGTTGGGCATCATGCTCACTAGAATGATTCAAATGGAAGAAGAAGACATGAAAAATATTCCGCTGCACAACATCTTTCAAACTATGATTAGCTTGATTATTTTCGTATTTCAAATGTTATTATTAGAACGTTCCGTTATTTTCATTTTATTAAGTTGTGTTTTTTCAAGTTTGTCTCTATGTCTCTCATCTCAATTATCGATATTCACAATGTTTTCAATTATTATTATGTGCAAGTACATGTGTTTAAATACTACTTATAATTAATTTGTCCTTATTTATATTCTCTTTGAATTTTATTTATTATTATGTGCAAGTACATGTTTTTATTTTGAATTACCCCTAATAGAGTATTAGGCCGATCTTTGTACAAATAAAATAACATATCAAGTGCATTAAAAATTGCGGATATAGTCGGTCAAATTTCTCTTTGCCAACGACAACACGCGGGTTCGATTCCCGCTATCTGCCCCTACTTAGTTATTTAATTATGTATTTAATAGTCATAGTCAGAAAAATGCTAAAAAATTGACTGTGTATAATGCCCATTTTTATTTATTTAGTGAACCCTTTTATTTATTATTATCTTTAACTTTTATATTTACTCAATCAAATAATTTATAAAAAATTTCAATTTTAATTAAATACATATTTTTACCAAAATTTTAAAGGCAAATTTGTGAATTTCAATCTCCACGAATTAGCCAATCCGTAGGAACCATACGGATTGCCTGATCCGTATGGTTTTTACAGATTAGGTAATCTGTAAAAACCAGTCAATCCGTATGATTTATACAGATTACCTAATCTGTACCATCCATACGGATTACTGAATCCGTACCATCTATACGAATTACCGAATCCATACACCACAGAAACACCACGCCACTAACCTCTGAAACTAACACGTCACACTCCACGACTTAGACGGCCACCACGACGCCACCAACTACCACCAATGCATAACCAATGCCAACTACCACCAATGCACAGCCAATACCAACAGCAAAACTCAACCAAAATGAAGCAAAAAACAAGCAACTGTAAACTGATACTGCTATTAATAAGGAAGCAAACCTTCAGGGTTATTTTTGGGTTTTCAAAAAATAAAATGGTGTAGAAGAAATTTGAATGGTGTATGAAGAACACCCCTTAAAACCCTTAGCTGAATTTTTTTTTTTCTTTTGGAAAATGTCTTTCCGACAAAATCACATTTCTCTTGTAAATAATGCAAGAAAAAGAGAGATTCCACTTGGAGATTGAATTGTGAATAAACGATCTGCATTGACGTTAGGGTTTGTGAAGGCACAGGGTTCTTTGGACTGAGAGGTTTGTTTGATTCTAAAAACTCGAGAATTTTGGTATTGGGGGGTGGAAATTATGTTATTAAAATTAAAATTTCATACAATTAAAATAAATTTTTATTATAATATTTTTTAGTCAATGTTTATTATTATATAAAATTTAATTATTTAAATAAAAGGTAAATATATTTAACTACTCACATTATACTAATAAAATTTTAGTGTGATTCTGATAAAATAAATATTTTTAATTTAATAACATGAAACCACCTTGAAATCCAAAGATCAAAGTAAAAATAATTAATTCTTACATGGATAAAAATATAATACTTGTAATATTTATATATAATTTTAATTTATTTTTTGTATCTAACTTTATTATAATTTTAATAGATAGTAAGTAAAAACTAAATTGAAACTAATTCTACCTATAAGATCAATTAAAAAAATTATATAAAAAAGCTACTTAAAAATATAATTATGTTTTTCTCATACTAAAATTTTACATTACTTTATATTTTTTTATCACAATAGTTATTTCTTTCCTTTTGGATTGTATTCCGTTAGTGCCAATGTTCATTATTTTTAATAGAATAATGATATCTTTTTCTATAATATATATTCCTAATAGTTAATAAATAAAATATTAAATAAATAAATAAATATAATTGACGTATTGAAAATTAGAGGTGTTCATTAGATTGAAAATCTATATGAGAGCAATACATAAGTGATTTTTTCATATATATATATATATATATAAGGAAAAAATAGGAATAAAGTATTTAGTCTAAAAAAGTGTCCATCAATAATTTTTCTTTTATTAAAATCGAAATCAAATTAACCTAATTAATTTTTATTAGTTTGGAGGAAAATGAACTTTTTTTTCTTGCTGAATGAGGAGAGAATAGAGAGCCCTCAACCAAACTTTTATTCCTTCCAGTTCAGAGCTAGAGTTTTGCAAAATATAAAAAAAAATAAAATAAATACAAGGACTTTTTCATGATGACGGGGTAGTAACTTTTATTAATATGATGGAAAAGGTTTGAAATGTCGATGGAAAATGTTTGTTGGTGAATTAAAGCTGGAATCTCGCTGCATTTAATGATCAACCGTGTTGCAAGAACATGGGAAATTTACAAATCAATTAGCAGAATCTTTGATATATGACAATCTTTGCAGGCAGAACTGTAACCCTTGCAAGAAGATTATTAAGATATATAACAATCTCCTAGCCTTTTAAGCTTAATGTTTAATGCTATCCATCCTTACTACTGGAGCTAATCGGTTAAGCCTAATTAACAGAACAAAATTTAAGTACTCAGGTACTAATCCTTAAGTATTTATGGTTCTATTCTCTAACCAAAATTGTAGTTTTATCTTGATAATTTATGTTATTGAAAAAAATCGTGATAATTTATGTCTAACTTTAGTGTCATCTTTCAATACACAGGCTACGGTAGTGAAATTTCAATTTTGAATGGAGAATAGTACCATAATGGCATGAAGTAGTATACCTGAGTTTTGTTCTTTGACATAACCGTGTTTCCTCTTGAGTTTAGGTAGCTAATTCTCCCCTCCAAACGTCTAATTCTTCTATGGCATGATCACCAAATTTAGATATTTTGTAATATGAAAAATTAAAGTGGGAGACTCTTATGACCACTTAAGAAGAGTGAAAAAGTCGTCGATGACTAGATTAGACATTGTTGGTTTGCGACCAAACAGAGGCTAGTAGCTGAGATCATATTTGTAATGATGGGATTAGTTGGAATTTTTAAAGCAAGCCCAATGATCAGTGGAAGTTTAAGTCCAAGTATACTGCATAATCTAACAGCATATGAAATGTTTTGGAAGTTGTTTTCATTGTCTAGGTTAAGCTCTTTTTATTTTATTTTTGCACAGTACTATGTGTTTTAGTTGCTTTAATATGACATCCAATATCATCTTTATAATGAATCAAAACTCTTGCTCTGATTTCTCTGTGCCCAAGAGTTGTGCTTTCTTTCATCAAGGTCTAGATCATCATCAAATCACTATCACCAAGCCATGAGGAATATGACTGTGAAATAAGAGAGTTTAACCAACAGTCCCTCCCTAACCATGTTGACTAGATTGGAGTTTTTTATTTGTAATTTAACAAATGTTCTTGGGAAGTGATATTATGTTTGTGACAGTTGAAGTATGTACAAATATGTAAAACAACCCAAATAATCTAGACCATAGCATAAATATCTGATAAGCTTCCATTTTCTTAAAAAATTACATAGTTAACCGATAACTATTAGACTTAGTTGGACAACATTAGTGATGTGATGATGTTGACTCATCCAAACTTTTCCAATATAAAGAATGAGATCGTCCATGTAAGGTACTGAAATTATGAGAAGGCGAATTTCTAGATGTCTTCAGGAATAGAAATGGTCAAGGCATCCCTAGAAGATGCAAGGACATCATAGCTTACTAGACTCGAAATCGTTATTATAAAACTTTTGACTAGGGTGTTACCTTCTTCTGGGAGTAGTTAATAGTCAATGCGTGAGTAAAATAGCACTCTCAAAGTTTTTGCTTATTTAATGACAAATAAGAAGGTAGAAATAGGGAATATACACCTCTTGATCCAACATAAACAGAAAAATGGGAAAAGTAAAAGGGGAACACAAAAGAACAAATTCAAATCACTATATTTAAGAATTGTCATATAAAAGTCATGAACTTTATACAATTATCTCTTCATAATGTCATCGTTCTTGATAGTAATAGTAGTATCCCATAGGTCCCCATATTTTTCATTGAATTCCCATATGCTCATTGTATTATAGTCATTTATCAACTTGTCTCGAGCTCCCCTTTCCATATTGTATATGTGAGGTTCAAAGTGGTGGGGTTGATCAGGTTTATCCATCTCAATAATGCAAAATATGATTGTAAATATGCCTGCTCCAATGTATAAGTACTCCCCCTGAAAAACAGAAAGTTGATAGAATTTATGGTTACTTCTCCCCCCAAGTAAACTAAGAATGCAAGTGCACCTTTTATATGTAAACAAAGTAGCCAAGTGATTTGAAGATTGAGTTCTTCTTCATTAATTCCAATTAACTTTTAGAATTACCGGGACATTGAAGTACACCCCAAGAGCAATGGCTGGTGGGAAGAGCCATGAAATAAGCCCTGCATAAGAAATAAATGATGATAAAAAAAAAAAGTGATCATTATAATGGAAAATGTTATAAAATGATAAATGGTGTATGGAAAACACACCCTGGAATCCTGTGGGGGGTTCTGCTGCTGCCATCTCTTCTTTAATTGAGCCCCAAAATGTTCCTGCATGAATATTCATTACGAACTTTGTAAGAAAATCAGGACACACTTAGGAAGGACCGGTTTCAATTTTAACCACAGAAGAGTCAAATACTTTGTGAATTTGACAAAATTGGCATCAAACTTTACAGTTAAATTAAGCAAAAGCCTAGTGATCAAAATAAAAAATACCATCTATGGTCATTTCAAATGATCTCTATAAACCAATCCAGATGTTAAAATGAATTATTGAAAAATGAAAAGAAACTTAGACTAAGCATATGCCTGGTTTACAGAAAGTAAGCAAAAGTGAAAAATAAACAAACACCTTTCTGTTCTCCTTCATTGTAAGTGTGGTGGTCATCATATATTCCATACACAAAATCATCCTGAAGAAAAGAAATGAAACCCATCACATCACAAGCAAAAGGACATGCAGAAAAAGAGAGAAGCAAGTAAAAGAGCATTGCAATTAATTAAGATACAGCGTCAACGCCATTGGTGGCATATTGGTCTCTAGGATCTTCGTTGAGGTCAGGTTCAATCTCATTAAAACCAGCATTCAGCAAGAATCTTGTTGAGGGGTTACTCTTTATCAAGATGCCATGCCAACTGGGTGGTGTTGGAGATAAGAAGGACTTGGAAGTGAGTTTGATGGGAGGGACAAGTGAGAGTGAGGAACATAGCGCCATGTGTTGTGCGGTTAATGTTTTGCTTGCTTCTCTACCTATCTGGTGCTGTTATCCGTTTTCTCGTATTATAACACAGTCCACACAACAAGACATTTGAATTTAGAGCTTATGTTGATTCTATTATCTTATCAACTTATTGTTTCATTACGTGGAAAAGTAAACTGTTTGTCTATAAGTAAACTATTAATTTCTATCCAACCTTACAAAATTATCTAATAGGCCTTTCAAATACATATCTTTTATTGTTATCTATGCAAACTGTTTTAGTCTTTAAAGTGATTAATTATTATAAAAATCAACTATCATGATAATTTATGATTGTGTATTCTAATTTAATTCTTTTAATTAATAATAAATATAGTGTGTTAGTAATGTTTTTCCATTTCTTTCACTATGTGTAAAGCTAAAGAGAGAGAAAATATTTATCAACTTTAAAATTGATTTGAAGTATCTAAAATTGATGAGGTTGTATTAAGAAAAAAATATGTATTTATTACAATAAAAATATAAAAAGTGAATAAGTTTTTTTTTTCTATAAAATATTATCAGTATTCTCAACAAAAACCAGAAGCCAAATAAAAGAGAATCTGGTGAAATAATTGGTGGAACACTCAGCCGGCCACTGCGTATGCAAGACAAGAGAACCATTTGTCTGTGTTGGCGTCATAAGTGATTCTCGCTTTATTATGAGTCAAACAAGACAGAATATATCCACAAAGCCTAGGTATGCTTCTCTCTTTTCTTCAAACTTAAAACTACAATTCATTTCTCCCTCTAGGCTCTAGTTGCATACTTCACTCACAATCCACACCTGTACTTACCAATATCAATTCCATTTCAAGCAAGGTACTAACTATCACATACTTTCTTTCTGCTCATTACCCACTTCGATACTAACTGAATCCTAATAATGCATTCATTAAAACTTAGTACTTTTTGCATCCGATCATCTTCCAGTGCAACTTTTTATTTTAATTTTATTTTCTGTATCATTTTAAAAAAAAATATTTTTTTCCTATATCCTCCCCTGTATTGTTGATCAATTACCACCCTTTACACTTCACTAACTAATAGCTCTACAATCTTCATTCTTGTTCTTCGCTATATTATTACTACTTGCTGGTGATAATGTTTCAGGCTTGGAAATGCATAAGGAAACTGAGGATGACTATGCTTACCTCTCTAACTTACTTCAAGACTTTACCAGTATTCCCAACATTGACAAGGCATGGCTTTTTAGCTGTAAGCCTCTCTTGTTGTCCAGTTTGGAAAAATGTTCCTATAATCATCACTTATACAAGAAGAAGAAAAATAAGAAAGCAGAACAAATTAAGCTTCTCACTCACATAAGTTTAAATCAGCTTTTGAAGATGCTAAATGAGAGAGCTTCCACAAAGTATTATTGAGAAGTTTATCTAAACTGGGTTTGTTTATGTCATTGATCTGTGATAGTTCCATTGCATTGCTAACCAAAGCGATGCTTTACTTTTTTGTCCATAGCACCGGACTTGCAGTTGCAGGGAATGTTTGCCGTTTCCCAACCAGATCTTCTAACAAACAAGGGGAGGACATCCATCATGTCCTGCAATATTCTAAAACAAAGTGACAGTTCTGTGAAGTTTCTGTGGGCTCCGTTTCCAATAGAGATGTCCGGTGTGTCTATGATTGTTCCATCTCCTTCGGGCTCAAAGCTTTTAGTCATTCGAAATCCAGAGAATGAAGCTCCTTGTTGCTTTGAGATTTGGAGCTCGTCGCGAATGGAGAAGGAGTTCCATATCCCCCAGTCACTGCATGGCTCAGTATACAATGATGGATGGTAAGTGATGTATTATTCATGTCTTTTGCCCGTGATGCGTGGATGCTTCAAAATTAGTCATGCATAATTATGCACTGGATATAATATGACTGTCTTTGTATCAGAACTTGAAGCTTTACATTCTAACTTCCTATATATATCTTTGGATTGAGACAATTTTATTACCATGAACTATAACACTTTTTTACTACTGTTGTTTTGACCCTCATGTCATGCATTATGAAGTCATTCATTTTTTTCTTTTTCCTATGGTTTAGGTTTGAGGGTGTCTCGTGGAACTTGGATGAAACATGTATAGCATATGTAGCAGAAGAATCCTCTCCTGCAAAGCCCACATTTAACGATATGGGGGGGCTACAAGAAAGGTGGTTGTGCAGATAAGGATTTGGGTTACTGGAAATGTCAAGGGGACTGGGAGGAGGACTGGGGAGAAACATACGTGGGAAAGAGACGGCCTGCACTTTTTGTTATCAACATCAATAGGTTTTTCATCATTCAAGTTAATGTTGGATAAGATTAAGATATGTATTTCAGATAGGAAATCTTAGTTTGGTTAGTATTTTCACAGCCGAGACGTAAAAGAAGTCAAAGGAATTGACAAATCTTTGAGTATTGGCCAAGTTGTGTGGGCTCCATTTACTGAAGGCTCAGAGCAATACCTTGCTTTTGTTGGGTGGTCATCCAAGCCAAGAAAGCTTGGCATTAAGTACTGCTCTAACAGGCCTTGTGCATTATACGCTGTTAGAGTAAGAGCACTGCATCATGAGTCAAAATCTAATGAACCAGTGGTCCAGTAAGTCACTTTAGTGAGATCTTGTCAACTCTCATAGTTTTCATGCCTCTTTGAATGTATATATTTATTGTGAAGTTGGTTATTTATGAACTGAATTATGAAAGCAATGTTTTACATGTAGGTCAACTGAAGAATTTCATGCACTGAACCTTACTCAAACTATAAGCAGTGCCTTCTTTCCACGATTCAGGTAGGCTGGTGGAATCAGATACATATGTTTAAGACTTTATGTCTAATATTTTATTAGGTTTTAATTGTGCATGTATTGATTAATCTCCATTTGTTTCATAAGCTTGAGGGTGGCAAACATTTTTGCATAATTTTCTAGTTTTGGTTTTACCTATGTGATGTAAGTTGGTGACAAGAAAATGGAAGCATTTCAAAAGATGAAGATGACTGGTGGATAGATTAAGTTTAGTGATATCCTGAATCATGTCAAGCTAGTAGCTAGCAGCAGTAAGGCTTGGAATTCTTGGATCTGAAGCAAAAGTCTTTCAAAATTTATTTTTCTTTTGCAGATGTTTAATTTTTTAAAAATGTTAAGTTTTTGAGATGTCATGGATTATTTTTCAGAGCATTGGAAAATATGAAAAATATTACTTGAAAGTTACTTGCCTTTATAGAGTATTACTGTTTTGTCAGTGAGGGAAGTAGGAAAGTTGTGCTGCAGAAAACTATCTATCGTTAGTTGTTTCATCTAAGTGAGATAAGTTGCCAAAGTGCTAAACCATCACATGACTTGTTGTGAGCTAATTTAATCACACAACACTTATTTTCTTTTTGAAAAGTCAAAAGATTGTTTTATTAAACAGCAACTTAGTGTAGTTTGTAGTGTTAGTCATGATTCATGATTGTTTCTTCAATTCTTCTGTCTCAATAGTCACTGAAGGAGATAAATACCTGGAGTTGGTTGGCATGGTTTAACTGGTCAGAAAATCAGTGTCAGTTTGTGCTGCATTGAATATTTTTATTCACATATCGGACCTATTTGAGCTTCTTTAACACAATTATTCTAGATAGTTTCCCAATTGCACAATTCACAGATACAATACACACATCATATTTTTCCAGTTATGAATCTTCTTTTATAGCATAGTTTCATGTACCTGATTATTGCAGAAATAATCCATGTTTTCTTACTCTGCATTAAATTTCATTTTTGCTTTCCTTTATTATAACACTCTGACTTCTTGCTTTCAAGTGGACATTATTTTCTAATGTCCTATACTCCTATATGAACAAAGTGACTTGTCTCAAGTTAATCAAATACTGGCTCATGAAACTATATTAGTTGTTGCGAAATGTTGGTATATGAGTTGTGTCCCTAAAACTCTGACCATTATTCATGAGTTTTCCACCAGTCCAGATGGGAAGTTTCTAGTATTTTTATCTGCAAGAAGTGCTGTGGACTCTGGAGTGCACAATGCTACAAATTCACTTCACAGAATTGATTGGCCAACAGATGGAAAGCTGTTCCAATCTTCCAAAATTTATGAAATCGTAAGCTAGCTCTTCGTATATGGCAAGTTTAATTTGGTTTAATTGCATTCTTTAATAACTTAGACTGAACCTCTATTTTCTTTCTCATCTAGTTCATTTATTGAATACTCCGAATTCGATTACAGTACACGGTGTTGGATGCACATACGGCCATTTAGTTTTTCATTTGTGATTCTGAGGTTGTTTATGCTAGCATTAAGTAATTTTATCTATGGGAAATTTTGTAGAGTATAGATGCTACACATTTAGCTAGCTTGATAAATGGTTAGCTTTTCAGACTGTTTTTGTGGTTTGTTTTTTTACAAACAAAACATGATACAATACTTGATGCTATAAGGAAGATTCTTTTCCCTTCTTCCTCCTCTTCCTCTCCTTCTTAGTGGAATCTAAACAGAAGTCAATTAGTACATATTGTTGTCAGTTAACAACTCTGTTGTTTTCCATCAATTTTGGAGATTCCTGTTGTGATGTGTGCTGAGGATGGCTGCTTCCCTGGGCTTTATTGTACTACTATCCATAATAATCCTTGGCTATCTGACAACTGCACAATGATTATATCATCCATCTGGCACAGCAGTGAAGTTCTGCTCTCTGTGAATGTGTTAAGGTAAGTAAATAATAACAGGAATGCTTTTTTTTATCCATTTATCAAAGGTTGTGTATTCTTTATGATCAACTCTTTTTTTTTTGTTACATTATAGTGGGGAAATATTACATATCAGCCCAGCAGACTCAAACTTCTCGTGGAATCTTCTTACACTTGATCGGAACAATATTGTTGCCAGTAAAAACAAATGCTCAACTTATCAATACTTGGGACTTTTGAAGTGGAGGAAAATGTTTTATACTTTTTCTTTGTCAATTCTTTTTCAGTTTCCAGCAGTCCAGTTGATGTTCCTCAAATCAAGTATGGAATGGCCATTGAGAAGGCAACGAGCAATACTACATGGAGTTGGTCAAATATATCCAGCCCCATATTCAGATGCTCAGACAAGGTTTGATTTATTTCTTGTGAGATATTAATCGGAATCATTGTCTCAAAAAGATATTATTTTATATGTTTAGAAGTGAATCACTGGATTTTGGCTGTAGGTTATATCTTTGCTGTCCTCTCTCCAGTGCAGTATACTGAGTATCTCAGTCAAGGATGCTCATGATGGTCAAACAAAAGGTTTTCAAGTTACTCTGGTTTCTTATTTAATACCAAGTTGAATGACTTAATGAAATTTCATTTATGCTTTAGTTTGTATCTGTGTATCCTCAAACAAATTGAGAAGGTATCCAATTACATCTTATGAAATCCATATACTGCTTATCAATAATGAGATCTCCCAAAAAAGAAAATGAACAAAAGCTAGTTTTTGATTGGTACATGAAGATAATACATGTATTTATATCTTGTATAAAATCTTGGGTAAGCTTGATTTTATTGATAAAGAAACTAGTAAAGATAAGAACAAGAAGTTACAGAACTGAAGCTCTTTAGTTTCGAGTGGTCAGTGTAAGGGGCATATGTATAACCATAAAAGAACTTTGTGCATCATTTGTTATGTCACTATTGAAAGCATTTGACGTGTTAAATTGATCAAGATTGTCTTCTCATACAATGCAACCATTTATTTGGTAACTTAATACTTCTGGAACAAATCTAACACTTATTAGTTATACCCTATTCAATAAATCTTACTCGAGTTTATAGGCCAGTCAAGGGACTCTAACATCTATCTATTTTTGTTTTAATTTCAGGTGCTACTAAACATTTTGAAGCTATATTTGTGACATCTAAAACGAAGAACAAGGATGTATTTGATCCATTAATTGTGATCCTTCATGGAGGGCCTCACGATGTCTCTTTGTCATACTTTTCAAAGTATTTAGCTTTTCTATCTTCAGTTGGATATAGCTTGCTAATTATAAATTACAGGTAGCAAATATACTCTTGAACTTTCAAGCATTAGTTTGGGCCAGTATTGTTAAACTTATGCCTTCAGAGATGGATGGCCCTCATACAGATAAAAATGGATTTAACTTATAAAAAAGGATTTAAGGCTGTTGCTTTTTAATGAAAAATAAGCTTAATTGACTTTACTAGCTTGCAGTACCTGTTTTAAGAGGATTGGTTATAGAACCTGTATGTTACAACATTTGAATCCCTAAAAAATGAAGCAAGTTTAGAGTAGGGAAAAATATCAGATTGATAGAGAAAATAAAGAACATGCCTCTTTGAAAAATAAGTTGAGTTTAAATGAGAATGTTAGCATATATAAAGTTTAAATAGTGTCACTTGAAGTCAAATAATAACCAGACTGATACTGGAATGAGAAAGAAATGTTGAAACCTGTCTGTCTATAACAGCTACATTAGAAATTGAAATGATTGATGACCTGGGCATTGTGGACAAAAGGATGTTTAGGGTCTATTTTGACTTCAAAATGATAGAGAGGTTGAAGAGTTGAAAGTCAAAGTCTGGTCCTTTTTTTTTATTGTGATATTACGAGTCTGAATAGACACTTTGATTAAATTTCCTGGACAGAAGTCTTTTATGCCATCTGCATCCTAATTATTTGTTAAAAAGTTTGTGATACTGAGACTGCTTTTCTTTTGGAAATGAATGTCATTGTCAACACCCTTAAGAGAAACCCAATATGATCACAAATAGCATAAAAAATCTTTGATATCAAAATATGGTTGAAGAAATGTTTAGTTGTTTACTAAATGTCTATTTTGAGGTTTCTTGTATGTTATTGTTTCTCAGAGGTTCGTTAGGATTTGGTGAGGAAGCATTACAATCTCTTCCAGGGAAAGTTGGGTCTCAGGTATTTATTATTTTCTACTTTTACTTCTAAATAATTAGATTTGGTTATGCTATCTAAGTGAACCGTTAATTTATAAGCCAGTTGTATAGCTACACTGGATAATATGGGTTGGACCTTGATTTTAGTTTTTCATCTGTAGGATGTCAATGATGTTCTCTCTGCCATAGATCATGTCATCAACTTGGGTCTTGCCAGTCCATCTAAGGTTACAGTGATGGGCATTTCACATGGTGGTTTTCTGACAACGCATTTGATTGGCCAGGTTCAATTAGAACACTTACTGTGACTTCTTTCTGATCTACTCACATATCTATATCTTTTTTATCTCTCATCTTTCAATATCAATTGCTGTAACATATGAACTTTGCATTTTCCTGTCAAGCATCTCTTAACTGATTATAATACTACTACTAACTGTTGTATGCCTTGCATTTGTTGTGATTTATAACATCAGTTGAACTTTGTTACCGATATGGCAGCAATTTGAGTTTAATTGATTGTAGAAATTACTTATTAGTGGGACAAATTACATAAAGGATTAAAAAAAGCTTGTGTTGTGTTCCTTATAGTTAGATATCATGACTAATATTATTGCCAAAATAGGAGAGAAAAAAAAAGAGATATAATGAAGTGTTGGATGTAATTATTTATACAAATGTAGCATATATGGATATGCTAAACCAATTGGTATGGCTTACAAAATAACGTCTACTTTAAGGATAAGGGAAACTTTCCAAGTGTAAGACTCTGATTTTATGAATTGCAGTCTGGAGGCTTTTATTTACCATATAATATTGTTTTGTGGCTTTCTGATTGCTGCAGGCACCAGACAAGTTTGTAGCAGCTGCTGCAATCAATCCAGTTTGTAATCTTGCACTGATGATTGGAACAACCGATATCCCTGATTGGTGCTATGTAGAAGCTTGTGGAACCATCGCCAAAAATTGCTTTACTGAACCACCTTCAGCGGATGATTTGACTCTCTTTAATAGCAAGTCCCCTATTTCACACATCTCAGAGGTATTTACATTGAGCTGAACATTTCTAGATTGAATTTCACTGGTATTTACAAAAGCTCTTAACAAAAGCATGGTAGAAAATAACAGAAATTTAACTTGATCATTGAAAACCATAAAAAAAACCCTTTGGAAGTTTCAATACAAGGTCTCAAGATGTTGAGGCGTCGGGACACTTCTATAGATGTTAATCCCTGTAAGCCTTCTCTTTTCAATATCTATCTGAGGCGTAATCTTTAGAGAAAACTTCATCGACTATATTGTTTTTTTCATTTTCAATGAAGCTTGCATTTTATCTGCTTTTGTCCTTTCTTTTCTTTCTCTTGATTTTATACATTTAAGTAAATATTCATATGGAGAAATGGACGTCTTAAAGGTTGTTTTTTCACCCTAAGGTACATGCTAAGATTGTTGCCTTAAACTCCTACTGTATACAGTTGATTTTCTGGCATTATAGTATGTATTTTGATAAATTCTGCAGGTAAAAGCACCAACACTTTTCCTATTAGGTGCTCAAGATATTCGTGTTCCAATTTTTGATGGATTGCAAGTAAGTACTTGTGAGCTTTAAGAATAGTCAGACTCTCAGGAGATTACAGTCTTTATTGGTATTGTATGACGGTAAAACTTTCATTGTTTAAATTTGTAGTATGCTCGGGCGTTAAAGGAGAAAGGAGTAGAGGTCAAAATCATTATGTTTCAAAATGATGTTCATGCACTCAAAAGGTAGACAAATCTTAACATAGAATCAGTCCTGATTTTTAATTTTAATACAACCTGACCATTCTTTTGTTTTATTTTATATTTTTACAGGCCTCAATCTGACTTGGAATGCTTCCTTCACATTGGGGTGTGGTTCAACAAGTACTGCAAATAATGGATAAGTGGGTCACAAGACCTCCCAAAGACCTATACACTCTAGTAATGGATAGAGCCATGGAGGATTGACAGAGCCACCAACTATATCTGTCATAGTTAAAACGGGGATCATTCTTTGTTACCTTCTATACAATCTGGCTAAACCTTACCCATTTACCTTCAACTAATCAACATGTGAAACTGTTGGAAACAATGGTGTGAAAATTTTTTTTATTACTATTATGGGAATTCTCTCCAGAAATTTCTTGCAAGGTTCAACATTCATAATGTCAAACTTGTTCATGTGCCATTACCTAGTCATTTCAAACTCAATAAGACAGTATGTCCAAATAGTGAAGAGGAAAAAGAAGAAATTAGCCAGGTGCCTTATTCTTTTGTATAAGACTAGACATTGCTTATGTTGTAGGAGTTGTGAGTAGATTCCTATCAAACCCTTGAAAGAAGTGTTGGAATGCTGTGAAATGGATATTACGGTATATCTGAGGGGAATTGCCAGTATATGTTTGTGTTTTGGCAAAAGAAATTTTGATGCTTATCAGGTATTCTCAAGAAAATCTACAAATCAGGACGGTTGATTAGTTTTGCAGGAGGAGCTATTTCATCACAATCACAACTACAAAAGTGCATTGCTTTAAGCACCATAGAATCAAAGTTTTCATTGAAATTAATGAAGGTTGTAAGGAGACCTTGTGGATGCAAAAATTCTTACAAGAGTTAAGCCAGAATCAGAGAAAGTTATGCTCTCTACTATTTTGCAATAGTGAAAGCGCAATTCATCTAAGTAAGAGCTCAATTTTTCATGCAAGGTCGAAACACTTCAACTTGCGGTATTACTGGATGCATGATGTGTATCAGAGTAAATTATTTTAGGTTAAGAAAATACACACCAAAGACAACAGTGCATATATGATGACAATAAAAGAGAAGTTAGAATTTTGTAAATAATTCATAAGTTGTAGGCTTAGCATCAACCCTAAATTGATCCTAGGATTCTCCTTTGGCTATAGGGCCGGGTTAAGCCTAAAAAATCACAATCTACAAGAATATGGATCAAACCACTTTGACTCTTTGGTCAACTGGGCCAACTCATCCATTTTGTCGACTCCAGTTTTCATGTAGCTAGATAAAGATAAATTTCACATCTTGTATCCATAAAAAAAAAAAGTTTAAAATTATGCCAAAGCATTATAAATGACAAGATTTTCAAAAGGACTTATGTGTCATTAACTAAATACGTAAGAAAACCATTTTAAAACTTTTAAAAATTAGGGGACTATTTTAAAAAAAAAATTACAAAATCACTCTTATATTTTACCTTCTATTTTACCTTTAACTAACAATAACTATGTTCTTTGGAGAAACTTAATGATGTGCATGAAGAAATCTATTATTTATAGTTTTCTTTTTAAGATATTTATGTCTGACAAGATATTTATTTGATAACTATTTAAAAGAAAGTATTGTTATTTATTTGATATATTTACTATTGAAAAAGGAAAAGCTTATATGCAAATTTTCTAAGTGCTTTTAATAAAGTTTTCCAATTAAAATCAGAATTTCTCTATATGTCTTACAAATATTTTTCAGTGAGTGAGTCTGAATATTTGTTCAATATTTCAATGATATCTTTTTGGCTATCGGAATGCACTCATTAAATTGTATTGTTTCTTTGGTATTTTTACCTAAAGTAGTTTTTATATAGAGAGTAAATGATAATATTTTGTGTTGTTAATTTGTTTTGCATTTCATAATATGCTCATATCAACGTTAATGTAGTAATTATGGATTTATTTTATATCACTACATAAAAAAATTGAAATTCTTTTTTGTAAGGAATTGAATAGTGGAATAATGTTTATAGTAGAGCTTTTAATCTTCTTTGAATATACAACACTGAGATGTCTTATTATTCATACACACATATGTGATAGTCATTATTATATATTTTTACTTTCTTTTGTTTTAAAAAAAAATTGGGAGATGGTTTTGGGTGGGCCTCATAGGAAAAAAATAAGGGTTTTCTAATTAAAATATTTTATAAATTCTTTAAGAGTTTTTGGACCTTTGTAATGGGCTTTTGTGTCTATAAGCCTAACTCATCTTAAAAGTTGTTATAAGTCTCTTAACCTAACATTTTTTCCTTTTTCATATTCTTGCCTCTTCGACAAACCGTGCCATCAAAAATTTTATAGTTGCAGATTGAGAAACTAGCAAAATCATGTTACACTTTCATCCTTTTGTCATGAATCAATTCTTTCAAGGTAAAGAGAGTCAAACTATCTCGCTTATGGGTAGGCTTTGGTCGTGGGTAGAGAGATTGACCTTAGATCCCCAATTGATTATAATTATGTGATTGTGTGCGAACAAGGATGTGATTGCCCCAAATCCCTGATTTGTTTTGGGATTAGAGTCCTAGATTGAATTATGCGTTATAGTTAATTTCATTTTCCCTTTTTTGTTTGTTTGATATTGGTAACTTGATAATTGATTGCAATTCTGTTTGATATTTGCAAAATTAACCAATTTACTTTGTCCTTTAATGATTAATTTGTGTTTGTGAACTATTCCAAATGTATAGGAAACATTTGGCAGTGTTTAGGGGTATTTGTGAGAGTCCTTGGTTACAGGACCCTATCTTAAACTTTTTGTTTGTTGCATCACACTTAGCAAGGAGGGGCTCTAGTAGATCCAAAAAACTCCAAAGACTAAAGTAAGTCCCCATAAGGGATTCACTTAGCCATAATGTTGTCTCACTGAGTGAACATAAGTTAGAGATTACTTCAATTTTGCGCTAAGTGAGATATGTTCTCACTAAACAAAAAGAAGTTAGAGAGCACATCAATTTTACACTAACTGATTTATTCTTGCAAACCGAAAATAAGTTAGAGAGAACATCAAGTTTATGCTAAGAAAGATCCATTTGTGTTAAGCAAAAATGATAGAAAGAATTGGTTTAGGATCCTTGCACTATGATGTTAAATGATATTTAGTCTCACTAAGCAAGTAGAGTAAGTGTCTTTAGGCGAATTTGTTTCTCAACGAGCAAACATGTAGTAGAAAACTTAGGATTTTGCCTACGTTGTGTTGCTATGTGAAGGCATCCCTCACCAAGTGAAAACACATTTTTAGAGTATGAAAGTTTACTTTCTTAAATACATGGTGGCTTTGTAATAAGAATGTGCAACTTTATGACATGAAATGCTTAATATGCTTGTGTGATGTCCAGCCAAATCCAGAGGAGTGAACTTAGAAAAAAGGCCTTAGTTTACATTTTGCTGCCTTGGTTTTACTTATTTGGGTCTTGCACAATTTTGGTACATTTGACATCAAGGCTTGATATTTTATTTATATTTTAATCATAATCAACTTATATATGATTATTTAGTTAGAATCATGTTATTATTTTTCATGTTTTACTAGAGAAAGGTTATAAATGAGATAATAGTATTAAAAGACCATTGCTTTAGTATAGAAAATTAATACATGCTATCAATATATATCATATTATAGTACCTCATATCTTTCTATTTTTTTATTTTTCTAATGTATTTTGAATAATGGGTTTTTATTACTTTTGTTTAGGTAAATCTACATATTAAGGTGGTGTAATCATCATGATCCTCGACTTAACAAAAATCTATTTACAAAAGAGAAAGAAGAATTACTTGCAAATCGTGAGCTTTATAGGGCAGGGTTGGCAACCATTGCAAAAGTCTTCAATGGCAGAACCGAAAATGCCTTGAAGAATCATTGCCATGTTTAAATGGAAAGAAAGAGAAAGGATTCCAAAAAGAAAAGCTTGCAACCTTTTGAACTTCTATTTCATAGTCCAATGGGGTTTGCACCCTATGGTGAGTACTAGAAGAACCTAAGGAGGATTTCTATGACTCACATGTTCTCTCTGAGGAGAATTGTTGCCTTTGGTGAGTTTCAGGCTCAAGTTGGGGCCCAAATGGTGAAATAAATTCTGGGTCTAGTGGGGAAGTACAATGTGGTGGAGGTAAGGAAGGTGTTTCATTTTGGGTCGTTGAGTAACGTGATGAAGAGCATTTTTTTAGAGGAGTTATGGGTTTGGTGAGGGGTGATGGGTGTGACCTTAAGTAGTTGGTGAGTGAGGGGTATGATTTGCTTGGGGTGTTTAATTGGAGTGACCATTTCCCACTTTTGGGTTTGGTTGGATTTGAAAGGTGTGAGGAAGAGGTATGGGAGTTTGGTGGATAAAGTGAATGTTTTTGTAGGGAAAATCATTTTGGAGCATGGAGTGAAGAGGGTTATTGAAGGCAAGGATAAGACTAGGTTTATTGAGAGCTTTATTGACTTTGTTGATGTGATGTTGGATTTGGAGAAAGAAAAAAAGGCTTCAGCACTCTGATATGGTTGTTGTTTTGTAGGTAAGTTTTTTCATATTTAATCTTATGTTTTTTACCTTTTTCCATTTTAGATAATTATTTAGTTTATTTGTTATATCACTTATAGTACATGCTAATTTGTATATACTTTATTAATGACCTTATGAATGTGCCAATGACAAAGTAATGCAATTTAATGTGATTTTTCTTTTTAGGAAATGATATTTAGAAAGACTTATACAATGGCTATCATTCTAGAGTGGATTCTAGCTAGGATGGTTGTGCATCCAAATATCCAAGCAAAGGCTCAGTCTGAAATAGACTTTGTGGTTGGCATTGGGCGTGGTGTGAGTGATGATGACATTTCCAACCTTCCTTACGTGAGTGCCATAGTGAAGGAAAACCCAAGGATGCACTCACTATGCCTTCTTCTTTTCATGGGCCAAGCTTTCCATACACAACACGTAAATTGACAACCACTTTATTCTAGTTGGCACCACTGTTATGGTCAACATGTAAGCTATCACTCATGACCAAGATGTTTGGTCTAAGTCATAACAGTTCAAGCCAGAGCATTTTATGAAGGATAAAGACACGCCAATTATGGGGCTTGATTTTAGGTTATCACCTTTTGGCTCTGGAAGAAAGGTGTACCCAGAAAAAGCCATTGGCTTAGCCACTGTTGAACTTTGACTTGCTATGCTCCTACAAAACTTCAAATGGATGCTTTGTGGTTTTGATGTTGACTTGTTTTAGTGCTTAAAGAAGGCCATGTAATAGTTTTGGAAATGAAATGTTACAAAGCCTGCTTCCAGCTCTCACACAACTCTATACCATAATTGCAAGCATCCATTTGAATTTTTGTAGGAACATAGCAAGCCAAAGTTCAACAGTGGCCAAGCCCGTGGCTTTTATAGGGAAGACCCTTCTTCAAGAAGCAGAAGGTGTCAACCTAAAATTAGATCCCATAATTAGCACGTCCTTATCCTTTAGAAACCACTTTGGCTTGAACCGTTATGGCTCCAACCAAACATCTTGGTCGTGAGTGATAGCCCAAATGTTGACCATAGCAGTGGTGCCAACTAGAATAAAGAGGTTGCCAATTTACTTGTCGTGTATGAAAGGTCTGGTCCATGACAAGAAAGGGTCTTATGAGTGCATCCTTGGGGTTTCCTTCACTATGGCACACACGTAAGGAAGGTTAGGAAGGTCATCATCACTCACACTACGCCCAATGTCAACCACAAAGTCTATTTCAGACTGAGCCTTTGCTTGGATATCTAGAGGCAGAACCATCCTAGCTAGAATGCACTCCAAAATGATAGTCATTGTATAAGTACCTCAAAATCTCATTCCCTAAAAAGTAAAATCACATTAACCCCATTACTTTGTCATTAGCACATTCATAAGGTCATTAATAAAGTAAATTCAAATAAGCATGTATGATAAATGATTAAAAAATAAAGTAAATAATTGTCTGAAATGGAAAAAAGTAAAAAACATAAGCTTAAATATGAAAAAACTTACCCATAAAACAAAAACCATATCAAAGTGTGTTGAAGCCTTTTTTTTCTTTCTCAAAATCCAATATCACATCAATAAAGTCATTAGATCTCTCAGTAACCTTGGTCTTATCCTCACCTTCAACAATCATCTTCACTCTATGCTCCAAAATGATTTTCCCCACAAAAACATTCACTTTATCCACCAAACTCTTGTACCTCTTCCTCACACCTTGCAAATCCAACCAATCCAAAAGTAGGAAGTGGTCACTCTAGTTAAACACCCAAGCAAATCATACCCTCACTCACCAACTCCTTAAGCTCACACCCATCCCCCTCACCAAACACATAACTCTCCCAAACACGTTCTTCATCACATTACTCAACGACCCCAAATGCAACACCTTCCTCACCTTCACCTCACTGTACTTCCCCACCAGATCCATAACTTCTTTCACCATTTGGGCTACAATTCGAGCCCGAAACTCGCCAAAGGCAACAATCCTCCTCAAAGAGAACATGTGATTTGTAGAAATCCTCCTTAGGTTCTTCTAGTACTTGTCGTAGGGTGAAAATCCCAATGCACGGTGAAAGAGAAGTTCAAAAGGTTGCAAGCTTTTATTCTTGGATTCCTATCTCATTCTTACCATTAAAACATGCCAATGATTCTTCAAGGTGTTTTTAGTCATTTTGTCAGTTGACTATTAATGATCAAATGTTGACTCTGACGTGGTATATTGATGATAATGTGAAGCTTATGTAGGTTGCTGAGTTGATGCTTATCTGACAAGGGGTTAAATTGAGTGAAATATAAAAATCGGAATCAAACGTCTCTATTTTCTTTTATAGTGTCACGAAGTGAGTTTGAGCCTAACTAAATCCTACAAAATCAGCTTGTAAGATAAAGATTGTTTTTCACTTATATAATTTATCTTGACACTATATTTAGTCGATGTGAGACTTCAACATGTCTCTTGTTGCCTACAACTAATCGCCATGTGGGACTTTCAGCACACCGCTTCCTGGGGGTAACTGCAGTTTGTGACTTTTCCAACATCATCCTCACACTCAAGACTACTTGTCTAGAGTGTGATAGACATAAAGATCCATCTAGGATAGGTTCTGATACCATGTCATAAAGTGAGTTTTGGTCTAACTCAATCTTACAAAATCAACTTGTAAGATAATAATTATTTTCCACTTATATAATTTATCTTGACACAAATTTTAGTTGATATGAGACTTCACTATGTCCATTTTTACCACCAGTTACCCATCATGTGAGATTTTTAACATATTCTTTCTATCTAGTGGTCATCACAGTTTATGTGGAGGAAAACCAAAATTGTATTTAAGTTATATATAGTTAGAATTAGGGATGGATTTACATACCAGTCCGACCCATTTAAGGCTCGACCCATGAAGCCCACGCTTTATATGGAATTAGGCGTGGATTTGATTATGTTACTGTTGTTATTTGCTTTGGATGTGAGTGCTTGGACTGGTGAAATCCACGAAAGAGTATTTTGACATTTGTGGGAATTCTTTTCTTGGACGTGAAGACCATGTTTTTGAAGATTTTATCATTTCTCTCTCTCTTTTAAGTGATGTTTTCTCTCACCTTCAACTGATACATATAAGTCTGCGGACTTTGCGAATTAAGCCTGCAAATTCAACTGACTAAATGAGCTGGGCCTAAAATCCGGGATTATTATGCAAGTTCAAAAAAATTAGGTTCATTATCTACATGATTCACGAGTACATGCAGGATTTGTAAATCCACCCCTAATTAGAATATACTTAGTTGTGAAAAAAAAATTATATATAGACTTGGAACGCGCGGCGCGGGACATATATATAAATGGCAATATGGGATAATGGATAAATAAATAAATGGCATGGAGCAGAGTAGCTAATTGGTGCGTAGCAGCAGCAGTAGCACCGTCAACTTTATTCCCCCTAATTTCTCCCCCTCTTAATCCTAATTCTAATTATTTATCATCATCAGCGGTAACACCCACCCCTCCCTCTCTTTCTCTCACTGCGTAAGTAACGTCACCTTTCTCTAATCTCACAACAACCACTAACAAATATTAATCCATTATTCCTTTATTCATTTCATTTCAGCAGCAGAAGGTTTTCATCTTCACCCATTTCAGCCATGGATAAGGAAGACGCAGCAGCGACGGAGCAAGAATACGCACTTCACTCCACCTTACTCCAAGAATTCACCGCCATTTCCACCATCGACAAGGCATGGCTCTTCAAATCCCACACTCACACCGGTAACTAACTAATCACATGCTTCACTTCTTCCTCTTTCCAACGATTCATTTTCATTTTGGTTTTGCATTGCAGCCTCGGCTTCTTCTTCGCATGCAATGTTCTGCGTTAGTCAACCCAACCTCTTGGTCAACAAGAGGAAGAAATCCATCGTCTCCGCCACCATTCTCACGCAAAATGACGCCTCCTCCGTTACGTTTCAGTGGGCTCCGTTTCCGATCCAAGTGTCCGGAGTCTCCGCAATGATTCCGTCACCTTCTGGATCCAAGCTTCTAATCGTTCGAAATCCCGAGAGCGATGGCCCTTGCTGCTTCGAAATCTGGAGCTCCTCTCAACTCCAAAAGGAGTTCCATATCCCTCCATCTAAGCATGGTTCTGTCTACACTGATGGATGGTAAATCAATTAATTATTATTTAACACTTTGTTTGGATAAGCTTCTTTCATCAGCTCTTGTAAAATGAATTGGGTTTCTAAATATCAGCTTTTGGAAAAGTTAGCTGATAGAGCTTTATAAAACTTATATAAGTTTATTTTATTTTATAGGAGAAGCTGAAGCTCAATTTATTTGAACTCTCATTTTCTTTTCTTACAAGTGCTGAAAAAGTTTGTCCAAACAGGATCTTAATGTCAGACTCTCATTAATTATTCCAATAATTTTTTTCAAGTGCTTCACTATTTTGTAAACGTCTGATGGATGCAATAGTAATATTAAACTGCCATACATGCTTGGAATTGAGTAATTATTTATTCAAATTAAGCTAAATATGGCTAAATCAAACTTGTGCTTAACATGACGTTGTTGTTGCTAGCTAGCTAAAACTTATGAGCTGGAGAATTGTTCTATGTTGTTGTAGGTTTGAGGGAATTTCTTGGAATTCGGATGAAACTTGTATAGCGTATGTAGCTGAAGAGCCAGCCCCTGCAAAGCCCACATTCAATGATCTGGGCGGCTACAAGAAAGCTGGTTCTTCAGACAAGGATTGTGGTACCTGGAAAGGCCAAGGGGAGTGGGAGGAGGACTGGGGAGAGACATATGCAGGGAAGAGGCAGCCTGCGCCTTTTGTCATCAACATCAACAGGTTTTTTATTAATTTGATAATGTGTGATGTTTTTTTAGATAGGAAATGCTAACTAAAATGGTGATTTTACAGTGGAGAAGTACAAGTAGTCAAAGGAATTGACAAGTCTTTGAGTGTCGGACAAGTTGTGTGGGCTCCATCAACTGAAGGCTCTGCGCAACATTTGGTTTTTGTTGGATGGACATTTGAGACGAGAAAGCTTGGTATCAAGTACTGCTATAACAGGCCATGTGCATTATATGCTGTTAAAGCACCACACCATGAGTCAAAAGCTAATGAAACTGAGATTCAGTGCGTCACTTCTTTTTTAATTTTCCTTTTGAAAGTGTATTTTTTTTGTTAAGTTTGGTTGTGCTAAATTATGAAGGTGTGCTGATGTAGCTCAACTGAAGATGTTCAGGCTGTTAACCTAACTCAAACCATAAGTAGCGCTTTCTTTCCACGGTTCAGGTAAGCTGGTACTAACTTTCCCAATACACATCAAAGTCAGGCTCATTTTGCTTTTTTATTTTTATTTTTTATTTCTTATGCTGGAGCAACAAGGTTACCCCCATGCCCCCACAAAAAGTTAGAATTTCTTTTTTAGTTCTTCAGGTGATTGATTTTTATGACTATCAATCTCCAGATTCAGAGAGCAATACTTGGCATTGAGGGTGAGGTGGATAGTGGCTAGAACAGAACAAACAACTTTTTCCAAAAAATAGTTATCATTTTAACTAGTTATTTGTTTTTATTTTTATCCTTTTGAAAAGGCTTTATAGACTTCAGTTCCAACTATGAATGTAATCTTTGATGCATATATTCCCTGAAAGGAACATATATTCTCTACTATCAGTTTTACCTCAGTAAGATGTGTGAGAACTTATGCTGATAAAAAGCTATTTGAAATCATTGCAAACTTTCTTCTGAAAGTTAGGTTACCTCCTAAAATGGTACATATTATCACTTATCAGTTTTAGTCACACATGAAACTTTATCATCTTTTTTTAGAAATTTAAGCAATGAGTTATTAGTAATAAGTATGTGCATTTGATTTCTATGATCTTGATTCCTATACATGATATTTCTATCAGCCCAGATGGAAAATTTCTTGTATTTGTATCTGCAAGAAGCTCGGTTGATTCTGGAGCCCATTCTGCTACTGATTCACTTCATAGAATTGATTGGCCTGAAGATTCAAAGCTTTATAAATCAGCTAAAATTCATGAAGTTGTAAGTTATTTTTTTCCCTGATCAGTTTAACACTTTAACTTTAATCTGAACAAATGCCACTGAGCTATATATCTACTGTTTCTTTTGTATTTGTTCATTTTAAGAGTATGTGCTTTCTTCTCTATCTTATGCTTAGGAACATGCCTAGGAAAATATAAAATGTTGACAATGACTCTTTCTGCATGTTTATGATTTTACATGAGAATTGAGATAAGTTTGTTTTTAATACATGCCTTGATTGTAAATGAAGTGTTAAACCTTTTTCTACAATGGTTGAATTGGGGGGGGGGGGGGGGTTGTTCTGATTGAAAATCTACACACAGCCATTGTAATTTCTTTTTCTTGTGACTACATGTTATGCAATTGGTTTCAATATCTTTACTGAAAGAAAAGAATTTTTCCAATGGGTGTTCTGTGGTTAGTTTATTCAACACTGTATAACTTAATTTTCTTTCTTGCTGTTGTTTCTGAATCCTGGCTTCAATTTCCATATAAGATATTAAATGGGATGGATATCTTACTTCCATAGACCTATGTCTAGTATCAAATTAATGAGATTGTTTGTACTGACCTCTAAGAATTCTAGTTGTTAGCAATGTTTTAAAAAAACCAAATACCAGTTGACTACTGTTCCGGAAAGATAATTTTTCAGCTTCTCATTTGGCTGAGGCAGCATCAAGACCCCAACTGTGAACTCATTGCTATATTTTCCAAATTAAATTTACTCAGTTGACTACATGATATTGTTCTTTTATCTTCTCCCAAACTTATACTAACAATTTTGGTTTTTATTTTGTGTCAATTTTTTAAGATTCCAGTTGTGTTGTTTGCTGAGGATGGCGGCTTCCCTGGGCTTTACTGTTCAACTATCCTTAGTGATCCATGGCTTTCTGATGGCTACACTTTGGTTATAGCATCTATCTGGCACAGCCGTCAAGTTTTACTTTCCATCAATGTGTTGAGGTAGCTATGACAGTATAAGGTATTTTTGTTATGTTTGTGTAAACCTTTATGCAAAGCATGATGATCAAGTCTATACATTTTTCATCAAATATAGTGGAGAACTATTGTGTATCACCCCTGCTGACTCAAACTTCTCTTGGAGTCTCCTTGCATTGGATGGGAACAATATTCTTGCTGGTACTAACCATTAGATGCTCAATTTATCTTTGACCTAGACTATTGGAGTATACATGTTAGTTTTTTCTAACTTGTTCAACTTTATACAGTTTCTAGCAGTCCAGTAGATGTTCCTCAAATCAAGTATGGAGCCATTGTTAAGAAGGAAGCTAATAATAAAGAATGGAGTTGGTCAGATGTCGCAAATCCCATATTTAAATGCTCTGACAAGGTTTTGTTAATTTGGCTTTTGGAATATTTTTTCGAATCAATTAAAAGAAATAGTCCTACATGCTAAAATTGTATCATTGAAATTTGGTTATACAGGTTAGATCCTTGATCTCCTCTCTTACATTCAGTATAATGAAGATCTCAGTCGAGGATGTTTCTGCAAGCTTAACAAAAGGTATTTGGCTTATTTGGAGTCTTTTGGCTTATTAAATGCACAGATTTACCTTAATATAGCTCTTATGCTCTGCTTACCACAAATTGCTAGAGTAACCATCTCATGGTATTATTTGGTTCATGGTATCTGTAATAGTTCTGCAACAAAAACAATTGAACATTTAAGGAAGAAGGGACCAAAATAATTTTATTGAATATCTAATGTTGTGTAGTGTGTTATAAGAGAAATGTTATTCATTCTTCTGTACCTTCCTACTGCCCTTCATCAAAAGAAAAATTAATTTAGAGAAGTTAAATCATAAAGTGAGAAACAATAGAAAATGAACATGGAGAAACTTGAGTAGAACTGAGACTTTTTCGTTTATGGATAGTAGGGTTAAGTGTGGCTGAATTTGTATGGATAAACAGTAAAAATAGAATTAATAGTTTTTTTTTTCTCTATCATATTGAAATCATTTGATGAGTTAGATGATCTTGACAATACCTAAAAGCTTTAAAACTGATAATAAAGTTGAGTTGTTTTAAAAAAATAAAAAAGGCAAAGATATTTATTCGTTCGGCTTTTGGTTGCACAATATATGGTTATACTCAGATTTTTCTTGAGGAATTAATTTTTTTTTTGTTATATCAACTTCAATCTCAGGTGCTAGTCAACCATATGAAGCTATATTTGTGTCATCAAAAACTAAGAAAGGTGATGCACTAGATCCACTAATTGTAGTTCTTCATGGGGGACCACACTCTGTCTCATTGTCAAGCTTTTCAAAGCCATTGGCTTATCTTTCTTCCCTTGGATATAGCTTGTTAATTGTGAACTACAGGTAAATGGTATCCTCCTTGGTGCTCAAGCATTTGATCTAGGCCATACAATTTCAATTCACAAGTTGGACGTGTTCTATCATATTCCTGTTGATTCTATACATAGTGTTGGATCAAGAGATGGATTCTTATTCTCACACTGATGATGATGCAGATAAGTGCTAGGAGACTTTTAGTGATTCTGAGCCTCAACCACACATAACACATAAAATAAATAGCCATATATGGCCTATAAACCTGCATTATATCATTATTCATTAGTAATTAGTGTTGATTCTATTAAGCACTATGGTTCAATTAATAGACCTGATTTTTAGAGGGAGATTTGGATTTCCAAAGTGGTTTATCAAAATGGAAGGTACCTCTATTCAATGATTAAGTTTGAAATTTGAAAAAATATTTGCATGAGAAGCCACAAAAGGATCAAGAAACCAAATCCTTTCAGTTGGGCCAAGGGACAGAAGAATAGAGTCATGGAGATATAAAAAAGAGACTTAATTTCCTATCATTTAAGTTATAAGGTTCCAAAGGAAATATCCATTCCCATTTTTGCCAGAGCAATGTTCTTAGAAATCAAATTACCAAGAGCAAAATCCTCATTCTTCTTAGGATTAAGAATGATTTTGAAAAATAGGCATACATAGAAAGAAAGGAAATAAATGACGACAGAAATTGACATAAGAGTGAGCTAGGACCCTTAAAAAAATATTTAAGCCAAGGAGACTTGCACTTTTCCTGTGTCTGAAAAATCCCTAATTATTTGATCTTTTCTTCTTTTTTTCTGAAAAAATCTAACCATAATATGGAACAAGTGTAGAAATCCCTATCTGGATGATTCTTGTTGGACTATGGAGATCCAATTTGACACTCAAGTTTTTGCTTTGGGTAGAAAAGCCATCAGATTACAAATAAAATTACTATTCAGTTTCCTCCTTTAAATCTTTCTAGTTTCAAGTGAAATGTTAGTTGATAATATAAATCTCTAATCTATCAAAAAGGACAATTCAAGACATGAAATTCTCTGGTTTCCAAGTTTATGACTTATAAGATGCACACAAAAATTCAAGCCTTAATTGTAATCATCATAGATTCTCAAAAATTCACCTTTTAGGGACTCCTTTCGATGATGTAACTTGGAGTTGTAATGGTAGCCTAGAGTATTATGTGATTGTTGAAGGTGGCTTAAACTGATATATCCTATCAATAATGAATTGTACACAAGGTGTTTGGATAATTTTTCCAAATGATATTCAATTATTCCCCACCTCAAAGTTATTATTATATTAAACATTTCATTTTATTTGCAGTAGATCATTTGTTATAGCATAAACCTTTTAAGCATCATATTCTCCCCAATAATATGGGTTATAAGTGTTAACATTATAGCTTTGAGTAGATAAAAAAGATAATCGATAGAAATCTCTGAATAATAAGATTAGATTGATGATATTATTCAATACCCTATCCCATTTATAGTTTTATACTAATTATGATGTTTTGTACTAGTGGTACTAGTGCAAGCCCAAGGCTGCTAAAAATAAGACTAACATTAACCCCAATATTTTAAATATAAGTTTGTTATTTCATGTATGCTAAATGCTTTCATGTAAAAAAGAATAATATTACCGGCACTTTTATGTGATAGCCTGTATGGTCTCGCAGCACATAAAGCCTCTTTAGATATCCAATTATAGATGAAGATATGTCTAGTACTAGTCTGTTTCCAAGCTTCTTACATGATAATATTTCTCAGAGGCTCATTAGGATTTGGTGAGGAAGCCTTGCAATCTCTTCCAGGGAAAGTTGGATCTCAGGTACGTGGTGATTTTTTCTTTTAAATTCTTTAGTTGATATAGTTTTTATCCAACAACAGCTCTTCTGTGAAAGCAAGTTCCAATTTCCAAAACTATTGTCATATTATGGCCATATTTTTTTTGAGGTTGGATCTTGATCATAATTTGTTATATGCAGGATGTCAATGATGTACTCACTGCTATTGATCATGTCATTAACTTGGGACTTGCCAGTCCTTCAAAGATTGCAGTCCTCGGTGGCTCACATGGTGGCTTTCTGACAACCCACTTGATTGGCCAGGTGCAATTAATACTGCTACTTTTGAATTCCGATTGTATCAGTTATTGTGATAGTTGAACCTTGGATTTATAATAAAGTTATTTAAAAAGGTCTTTGACACATAATTATTTGGGCTGAAGATTGAACAGTCATGAAATTAGTAGTTTATAGTGCTGAGGGCTGCTTATCTATTTTTAGTAGCAAACATTTTTTAATTGTTTGATTGATATTATTATAACAACTTAAACATAATAGTTGTGATTTCGCAGATGCACCTGGACATAAGGGGGTTTGAACCACCCCAACATTTATTGATGTCCAGAATCTCTTGAACATTTTCAAGAAACACGGGTTGTGTTTTTTAAAATTTTTGCTGAACTATTACATCAATTATAGTATGGAGCAAGAAATTCAACTTATAATTAATTGACATTAGTAAGTAACTTTTCAATGATAGAAAATAATTTAAGTAATGATATAAAAAAGAAACACATTGAATTTGATTTACAAACCTCACAGTGTATATGTATTAACTATTAACACAGTTTGCAGAATTAATATTCACTTTAATAGTGGTGTCATTCTGTCTACTTAAAGTTTTGGCCTTTACAATTCTGTTATTGTTTTGTTTTATCTTGTCATTCTGATTGCCACAGGCACCAGAGAAATTTGTTGCAGCAGCTGCTAGAAATCCTGTTTGTAACCTTGCTCTGATGGTTGGTACAACTGATATTCCTGATTGGTGCTATGTTGAGACCTATGGAATCAAGGGGAGAGATAAGTTTACTGAAGCACCTTCAGCAGAAGATCTAACACTATTTTATAGCAAATCTCCTATTGCACACCTCTCAAAGGTCTGTACACCCGAATAAGGTTTTGAAATATTGAATTGCGGTTATTGCTATGAATTTTAACCATGCTGCAAGTGACTAGCAAATAACGTTAAATCGTAAAAGCCTGCAATTCCAACATCAAGGAATAGTCAAGGCTTAATATTTTGAACAATTGCATTAGGACATTAGCTATATAAATTTTTCATTGGCACTGAAACTTTTCTTGCTTAGAATGTTATTTTATTTCTTTCCTCTCATTCCTTTGAATTGCTTGATGAAGTTTTACTATCCAGAGAACTAAAAAAAAACTAAAATTGAACTAACTGCTCTAAATGTTAATGCATCCGCCATACTAAAACTAAAATTGAAGCCTATTGTATACCATGTTGATTGCTGTTTAATTCTTGCATTGCAAATTTATATTTTGATATCTGCAGGTAAAGACACCAACGCTTTTTCTACTAGGTGCCCAAGATCTCCGTGTCCCAATTTCGACTGGACTACAAGTAAGTATTATGATTCACTCAATTTATGAGCTTCAACGAATGACTGAAAACTCTTATGTGATTTTGCCTTCTAAACTAGAATAATATGATAGAACAATAAATAATAAAAAAACCATATTGTTTATATTTGTAGTATGCTCGGGCTTTAAGGGAGAAAGGAGTACAGGTTAAAGTCATCGTGTTTCCAAATGATGTTCATGGAATTGAAAGGTAAACAAATCTTACATAAGCATCTCTCTTCCGGCTAATCAGAATTGTAATAGATAATATAGTTTGGTTTTAACTTTTGTTCAGGCCACAATCCGACTTTGAAAGCTACCTTAACATTGCGATGTGGTTCAACAAGTATTGCAAATGAGCAGCATTTCCTGGCTAGCGATTGAATCATTTGATTCCCTTCATATTAATGCTATTGGGGCAGAGTGCATTTTGTATTTGAAAAAGAAAGGGGAACAGACTGTATTTGTCATTGCTATCTTTATTTTTTAATAAAAAAATTGGTTCACTGAATATTTTAGCTTTGGGTTATGAAAAAGACAAGACATTATGATTACTTAAATGTAATAAAATTCTCATTATTTATAGTTAATTTTCTTTGGCATTGTGTGAACCGAGGATTGATTGTTTTTTATGTTGATCTTCGAACTTCATTAACATTGGATGTCCAGAGCAAGAGGCTCGACAAGGAGGAATGATATTTTCTTATCAAAATGCAGAAGTTATTAGTCATATTTGCTCGGCCTTGGCGCCCTTTTTAAAACAACTAATGACTAATAAGTTTTTCAAGTGATTTTTGTCATTTGCATTCTTGATCTGGTTCCAATGGGTGAAATTACCTGCTGATTAAGACATGCATACTGCAAAGGCAATGAACCGCAACATGTTAAGGTTCTGTTTGGTTTATTTGTCCCACGGGGTAGCACAGTTTTTCAGATAAAATCACACTTTTCAACACAAATTTTCCAAAAGCAAAAGTTTCCGCCGGTGGCCAAATTCCGTTGGGCTTTCAATGGAAACAAGCACTTAATTATCCACCCTTAAATATTCGGCACACCAATTTTTTCAAATGAGAAGTAGAAGCATGACATACTTTAGAGAAGAAATAAAAGCTTTAGTCAATGAGGGGCTCGGCTATTGAGTGTTTGGGCGAGTATTTGGAAAATTGATTTTAGATTAATGTGATTTTATAAAATTGATTTTAAGTAAATGTGGTTTAGAATAACGTGATTTTTGTTCAAATAACAAGTATTAGAAATTGATTTTAACAAAGAATTTTATTTAGAAACTTATAATTAAAATTGATTTTGAGTGGAATTACTAAAATGGGTTTTAATTATAATTTTTTATTTTTACGTAAACACATTTTTCTGTTATAATTAATTATAACATGTGAGCAATTATAGTTAAAAACGTTAGCAATCTACGTTTTTCTTTTATATTTGTTTTTCATTTTCAGTTCCTATAAATATATTTTGAGTAAGTTATACAAATATCTCTCAAGATTTAAAGAAATTACACATATTTTTTCCATTTTTAAAACATACACAAACCTCTTTTAAAATTTAAGGAAATTAAAACAATAACATGTCATGATATATACATGACATTTAAATGAGTATTTTTTTTCTCTCTCAAAAATATCATTGTCTTCCTCTTTCAAGTATGACACAATTTTGATGAAAAATAGTTTGCATAAAACTCAATCAAGTTGTTATACCAATAAACATATATAAATCAAGTGAAGACCACCAATCAAATAAACATCATCCTCCAAACCCTCAAACCAATCCTATTCCAACAAGTCCATAAGCCAAATAAACAATTATAAATTTACAAATCAAATGAAATTACTCCAATCAAATCAATGATCCAACACATAAAATTACATAGACCAACTTATACCAGAAATAATAATATTTAAATCTAAATATACTTTAAAAATAAAAAAAAGATGTGCATAATTTACTTAAATCTCAGTAGAAATTAATATAATTTACTCTTTTCTTATTTTTAATCCTTGCAAATAATTTAAATTTAAATTTTATAAACGATGATGTGATATTGCTCGCATGACATTTTTTTGCCGTCAGTAAAAATAACGGTAACCTAGCAAATCAAATTTCAACCGAAAAAGACTAAAAATGAAATGTTTGAAATTTACGGGACCTATTTTAAATTCTTTTTTTCTTCATGGACGAAAAATAAATAAAAAACTTTAAATTACATGGATAAAAAATTTATTTTAACCTTTTATTATATCATTATAAATATTGGAACAAACAGAAGAGAGGACACATAGCCGCGCCGCCTCAACATCTGAAACAAACACCATCCCTCATCCCTAATACCTAATCCCTATCTTCCTCTCTGCACGCTCTTGCCTCCTCCGATCTCAGGTGCATACATCTTTTCTTTATCTTTATCTTCTCATTTCATCTGATTATTTCTTATGATCTCTTTGCACCTGCCTATCTACAATAATTTTGTTTGATGCTTTTCTACAACACTCATCGAACATGGCATCACGCGTTTTGATCCGCGTTTAATGTTTCGCTTAAATTTGAAGAACCATACTTATCAAATGTTGTTATTGTTAAGGCTTTTTGATACATGTTTCTAGGTTCTCAATTATTCTGTTTGTGCTATTACGATATGTTATGTTATGGCTTGTGTCCCGGTTTAGCATAAGATACCCATCCATAGACACAGACTTTGGGAATAATCATTTATTTGCTTGGTTTTCCAATTCATTGACTTGGTTGTATTTGACTAGGTTTTTTTTTTTTGTGTTTGGGGACTTGCCTTGACCCTTGAGGTTCAATGTTGTAATTTTAATTTTTTTTCATTCTGGTTTTGAATTGTAGGGCTTGGTATCCGTGAAGTTCTGCTGTAGCAGATTCGAAGGTGAAGGTGTATAGTTAAAGTTTCTTTCATGTTTGATCAGGCTACTATCCATTTGGGAGCAACTGAGCTGCTTGGAGAGTATTTTTCTTCTTCTAGAAAAAATTACAGACCCTCATCACTGAGAATTAGCTGTATGCATTGCGAGACATACCAGAAATTCACTCAGTTTTCCGGTTGCGGTTGGCCACCTTCCATTACACTCAAAGGATATTCTTCAAGGGTTCCGGCATTTGCTGCCTCTGAATATCTCTGAAACTTTGTAAGTCAACACAACATGGCTTTACAGAACATTGGTGCTGCAAACAGTGATGATGCCTTCTACAGGTATAAGATGCCTAGGATGATTACCAAAATTGAGGGCAGAGGTAATGGCATCAAAACTAATGTTGTCAATATGGTTGATATTGCCAAGGCATTGGCAAGGCCTGCATCTTACACGACCAAGTATTTTGGTTGTGAACTTGGGGCCCAGTCAAAATTTGATGAGAAGACCGGCACTTCTCATGTCAATGGAGCACATGATACTGCTAAGCTTGCTGGCCTTCTTGAGAACTTCATTAAGAAATATGTCCAGTGTTATGGTTGTGGAAATCCTGAAACTGAGATCATAATCACCAAGAACCAAATGATCCAACTGAAATGCGCCGCTTGCGGTTTTGTGTCTGATGTTGATATGAGAGACAAGCTGACTACCTTCATCATTAAGAACCCTCCAGAAGTTAAGAAAGGATCCAAAGACAAGAAGGCCATGAGGAGAGCTGAGAAGGAGAGAATGAAGGAAGGTGAATTGGCTGATGAGGAACAGAAGAAAGTGAAGAAAGAAGTTAAGAAGAAAGGCTCTTCATCTTCAAAAGATGGCACTGCTAAATCCACCTCTTCAAAGAAGAAAGCAAGTGGCTCTGATGAAGACCGCACTTCACCTACTCACAGTCAAGTTGATGAGAAAGAGGAGGCTCCAGATGAAGATGAAGACGATGACGTGCAATGGCAGACAGATACTTCACTTGATGCTGCTCGACAACGTATCCAAGAACAGTTAAGTGCTGTGACAGCTGATATGGTTATGCTTTCTACAGAAGAACCAGAGAAGAAGAAAAAAGCAGCGAGTAACGGAAATGGTGGTTCTCAGAATGGTAACTCAATGTACTATGGGACGCTGGTTGGTGAAGTGAAAGCAAATTTGAAGAAAGGTGTTGGAGCAAATGAACTGCTGTCCCATCTTTCAGAACTTGCTGCCCCTGCTCAAGAAAAGATGAGTGCTCTGGTTGAAGCTGTATTCGAAGGAACTGAGAAAGGTTTTGCTAAAGAAGCTGTTAAGAAGAAGAACTACTTTGTTGCTGCTGTTGCCGAGGAGGGATCCCAGCTGTTATTGCTACATGCTATTGAAGATTTTTCTTGCAAGTCTGCTTCCAATGCTTTGAAGGAGGTTGCCCTGGTTCTGAAGGCACTCTACGATGCTGATGTGTTGGAGGAAGAGCACATAGTGCAGTGGTATCAAAAGGGACTGAAGGGCGATAACAAGAACTCTAAGATTTGGAAGAATGCTCAACCTTTCGTTGATTGGCTTCAGAGTGCAGAATCAGAAACCGAGGAAGAATAACTTTCCTACATTCCCTGTTACTTATGTTTACTTGCTTGTGTCATTTCCTTTATTTCCAATGAAGGGTCTTGTAGGCCCCATGTGTTGTTGAACTTCTGTACTGTGCGAAGGGTGCATTCCTTCAGTGAGTTTTGTGATGTGTGGTTCCAATGCATTTTTGTTTTCGGTTGTGGAAGATTATGTTCTATGTTGTCTCTGTTTTCAGTTGTGTCTAATCATGGTTTGTTCAAACATGTGGTTGTTCTAAGGCATATTTTAAGGCCAATTGCGTGTGATTTTGATTCACATACACTGCTAGTATAACATTGGCTTCCCCTTCTGAATTTCCTTTAACTTGGACGTGGGTGCTATATTTTAGGCCAATAGACTTGGATCTAATTCCTCTTCAATTTTAGGTATGTCTCAGTCTTGGTGCTTAGTTCGTCCATGTACTTGTTCCGTCTTGGATACGGCAGGAATTGACACAAATTTGGAAGAAGAAAAAAAGTAGTTGGACTTTTTCATTGATTTTATTAAAAGTTCTTATGTCTTGTCCTATTCAAGACCATTAATTCTAAATGTCTAGTTTTTAAAATTTAATGGTATATTTTGGAGATGGACTTAACTATTTATTTTCTTTTAAAATTTATATATTTTTAACAATGTTATATTAATAAGTCTTTTTAACTTAATAATATTTTGTATAATATAAAATAATCTTAATATTAGTATTATATTTTTTGTTTATAATTAAATTATATATAAAGACTGAAATATTAGGGTGACAAATTCGGTTAACTAGCTTTGTCTCATTAAAGTTTGGTCAATGTAGGTTCAGATTTACGTAAATGATTCAATGGAGTATAAGTCATCTTAAGAACATATGTTTTATTAAGTTGGTTTAAAAAAAATTAAAACTTGAAATTTTTTTTATGCTTAACTTTTTCGAGAGGCTTACGAAATTAATAAGTGTATAACAAGGGACATTTTTTATAAAAAAAATAAAAAATTCAAAATTTGGATTTTTGTTGCACATTTGAACCCTATATTTTACAATTTTTCCCTTAAATAATTACTTCACTTCAAGACATAAATGCAATCTTTCTTGCAGCATTTGAGAGATGAAGCGAGGTTATTATTAGTAATACGAGTAAGATCCCTCGTCCACTGCACGGGTCGCTCCTATTTTTGCGCAGGTTCAAAATACACTTATTTATAAAATTAAATTTTCACATTGAAAAAATTGTAATTAATTATTCAAGTTTTCAAAATAAATAGAAAATGATTTAATAATTTATTCACATCATTTAATATATGAAAAGATGGCATCTTCTAGCATGCATAAGCTAGATAGATACTGCACCATGCGAAAGTATTCAGGACCGTAGGATATCGCAGTTACAATATGGATGACCTACATTCTCTGTTGGATCACGGGTATTCTGTGATAATAACCACATGAAATCACGTTTGTACGGATATATATTTGGAAATCAATTAATAAATTCAGCTGTATTTTAAGTTATATAGACAATTACGCGTTATCAAATTCCACCCAATTACGGAAACAATGGAAGTTTAAGCACATCACATCTTCGCACTCTGCATTCAACCCAATCATACAATCCAAATCCACAACAACATCTCAAAATGAACGCTAACCAAATGCAACCTAAACATCCAAATCAGATCTTCATTTGAATGATTTCGGATCCAAAGAATCAGGAAAATGAAACCTTTACTCAAACGCCAATGAGAATGGAAGTGCATGCTAGAAGCCCGTAAGGGAGGTGAGGGAGACAAAGTCTTTTATCAGATAAAAAAAAAAAAAACTAATGGATAAATATTTTTATTATCCAACGCTTTCTCTAAGCACATGATTCCATGCGGTCACTACCACAGGACATCAGTCATCCTACGGTTCAGAACTTTTTCTCACGGTGCAGTACCTATCCAGCTTGTGCATGCTAGAAGGCACCTGAAAAGACATATTACCGTTTCTAACTTCTGATTTACCTATAAGAAGAATATTAAATTGATGAGCTTTTCTACAAAACATAAATATATATATATATATATATCATTTTTATTTATCAAAAGGTATATATTTAAACAGTGTAAATTAAGGTTGAAAAAAATTGAATTTACACTTTTTTATAAAAAAAATCAAAATCTAGTTAAGAATTTGGTTCCTCCAAATTTGAATTCTTAACTGATTTTTTTATATAAAAGATATAACAAAAATAAAGGAATTTAATTAAAAATAATAAAATTAGAAAATATATAAGGACAAATTAATTCTAAGTAATATTTTAACACGTGAAATGTTATAGATATAAATTTTTTTGTATTATTTAACATCAAAATTATGAAATAAATTTGTCACGAATTTTTTAATGTATTGGAGATAAATTTTATAAATTGTATAACATGTTCACTTAAATATTATTTTTAGTTTTGAAAACATAATTTTTTTTTTATTTTTGACTATTAATTTGAGGGTTTTTTTCATTAAATTGTTGCACAATTTTTTTTATTCTTTAACGTCAAAACTATTAAATAAATTTGCCACATATTTTTTAATATATTAGATATAAATTTTATAAATTACATGTTCACTTAAACATTATTTTTAGTGTCAAAACAAATTTTTTATTTTTTTTTATTTTTGACTATTAATTTGAGTTTTTTCTTCATGAAACTGTTGCGTGATTTTTTTTTTTGACATCAAAGCTATTAAATAAATTTGTCACATATTTTCCTTATATTATAATTTTATAATAAAAATATTTATGTATTATAATATTAATTATAAAAAGTAAATTATTATTATGTGCAAGTATACGTATTAAAATACTATTTAGAGTTAATTTATTCTTATTCATATTCTCTAAGTTTATTATTTTCAATTAAATTTCTTTATTTTTATTATTTTATTATCTTTTTTAAAATAATAAAATCAGTTAAGATTTCGGATTCTGAATTCTTAGATCCGAATTTATATTGTAAATAATAAACATGTATATTTTGATAAATAAAAATGATACATATATATTTTTTGGTATATATATATTGTATATTTTGGTGCAAAACTCTTAAATTGATAGTCTTTTATTTTCTATGTTTAAAATATTAATTATTTATATGAGCAAAAAATATTTATACATAAAACAGAGATTACTACACAAGAAAACAAAAAACAAGTACAAAATCAAAAAAGACTATTTAATAGACAAAAAAGAAAAAAAAAACTGTATATAAATTGATTACGAGTTTACTACATTTTATGTATACACATTAATACTTTTACTTATTTATTTCATTTAACTTTGATTGAATTTTTCAATATTTTCAATGTATTACTATATTTATGCATTTTATAATTTTTAATTTATAGATATAATTTTTTAAATTTTAAAAAAATAAAAATAAGATAATTTATTCAATAAAATCTGATTGACTCAAATGTAAAGTATTATTGTCCAAATATAAATTAAGATTGTTTAATATTAACTATTTTTAAAATGTATAATTTTGCTATGATTTAAAATACATTTTTATTTTGTGTATATATATATTTTTTCTACATTTCAAAATAAAGACAAAAGACCCGACATGGCTGGCTTAGGGAACTATAAATAAAAAAATCTGAATGATGTGTTTCTTACCAACCTGCTCTACTCAAGTAGGATTGTAGCAACCAAACTTGTCAAATATCCAAAATCCTAAGTTCCTAGTCTGAAACATATTTACTAGGATTGCCTAAGTTACAATTCTTCCAAATATAAACTTAAAGGCCAGTATCCAAAATTGCCTATAAATATGTTTTTATGCAGAGAAACAATTTACTAATATCTAATGTCAATGCGCCCTAAAAATAAATGTCTAATGACAATGCTACAGATTCCCTACAACAAGGAAGTACTCATGGAATTGGCGAATAAATGCTCTAGGCATATCAACTTTGGTTGACTGGATTTGCTTCCGATAAGTTTCTCAAGTAAGGAGGGTCCCCCATCAAATATATTTTGATGCATCTTCTTCACAATTAGGTGTTTATCCAGAACCATCAGTTCCAAGAGAGTTCTACAGTTGTCAGAAACTCGAATCAGCTATAAGCTCAAAACCAGCATACAAACACTGGGTAGCACTGGCAGTGACAGAATTAAGAAAATCATATCAACGTTTAGGCTCACTATCAGCAGATGAAAAAAATAATAGTATAAAGCCTTGCATAAAACCAATGACCTTTCCTATTTTACTTCTATAGTTCTATCTGATAAATGACATTGTAATAAAATGGAGTTAGACATTGAGAAGCTTATAGGTTTGCAAAATTCTAGGGTTGAATCTTCTCTAGTTTCAAAATATACATAGATCCTCCCTTATCAGATTCTTTTTCACCTTGTATGGAAGGACAAAATCTGTGATTGCAAACTACACAAGCTTGCGCACACACAGGGAGCGAGTGTAGGAATAGATTTTGCAAACCATTGGAGGTTTATTGCATAATTTTAAACTAGAGGGTGGAGGCATGTTTCAATAATACCTCAGAAAAAGGATCACTGACTCAAACTTATCTTTAAGAAAAAAACAAATGGAGATAAGAGTCCAGAAATTTCATAATAGAAGTCAGCACATGACTAACTAGTAACTAGTAATTTCATAACAAAAGTGCAGAATTTTGAAAATTAGTTAAAATACCTGTGGATTCAACACGTGCATGTGATGTAGAATATCATCCTAACACATAGAAAATGAAATCGTCAGTGGATTTTTCCATTTCCTAATGAAGGATTAAAAATTATAAAACTTGATTTACACTGAACCTCAAGTTATAATGCTGCAAAAGGAGATTTTGCCAGATTTTACTTGAAATCCACACACATAAAGAAAGGTGAGGCAAACTACAATTCTTAAACGAAATCCCAAACCCAACACAAGCCCCCATCACCTAAATACCTCACCAGTCTTTGTGTAAAACCACCAAGCACGACCACCCATCCAAACTCAAGCCAATATATGCCATACCATAATAGGTTTTCTAGTGATAGTGCGTTATGGTGGAGTTGACAAGTGAAGAAAATGAAAAGAACGTCATTTTGACTGACGTGATACCAACTAGGACTCACTTAATGACCATATACATTTAAGTATGGTTGGCAAAGTAGGTGGGTCCGAAAAAATGGAGTGGATTGGTCCAGCTCATCAAAAATGCGGAGCGGGCGGGCTGGCCCACTTTTGGAAAGTGGGCTGGAAATGCTAGTCAGCCTGTTTAAAATATAAAAAAATTAATTTTTTTAAAAAATACAAAAAAAATTATAAAAAAATATAAATGTGATAATTAAAAAAAACACAAAGTTAAATAAAAGTAAATAATTTAAAATTAATATTAAATAACTGATGTCATGTGATAATTCATAAAATTACACCACTTATAAATGAAATTTATGAATGTAAACTGTCCAAAGTATAATATGCTAGTAATGAAAGACTATTTGAAAGTATCATTATCATAAACATTTTGATATTAAAACTTAGAAGTTAATTAGAATACACTGAGAGTACAAAAGAGCATAAATTAAAATAACATACCTATTTCAAAATATGTTAAATATATCTATTTAATTTTAATATTTAATATTTTAAATAATATTGGCCTAACGGGCTGGCCCGCCCCAATCCGCGTTTGGCCCACCCCATTTTTTAATAGTGGGCTAGAATTGTCAACTCAGCCCGCATTTTTTTGTGGACTAAATGGACTGGTCCGGCGGGCCAAGCCCATTTTGTCATCCCTACATTTAAGTGGGAAAACAGATTTGAAAGAAAGGAAAAGTTGCAACTAAAAAATAAGTCAGAGGACCAAATTGACTAAAAACCTACAATTAAAGAAGGAATTGAAGCTTTAAATAAACAGACAAAAAGTATAGTTTAATTTTGCTTTTACTAAAAAGGACCATGCCAATATGATAAAAATGATAACAAGACACTATCCAACACATTCTTTCAAACATGTTGAAATTTATTTCAAACATGTTGAAATTTATTGAGACTCACAAAATGGAATTACTCTCACTCCCTACAAAGAGAGTTTGACACATAATTTCATGATTCCCAATAAACTTCTATCAATAGTACAAAGTTTGCTGGGAAGAGTGCTAAGACCTAAGAAAGTTGCTAGCACTCCATTTCAATAAAATAAAGTCCCGTATATTTGCTGAGTAAGTTAACCTAATTCATTTCTACAATATGAAACCACTAAAGTTGTAAACCAAGGATAGGATAAAAGCAAATCATTTTTCATTATTACTTTATGCCCTCTTAATTATGCAGCAACACTCACAGCTAATCCCATTTCAAAGTTCTATGAAAATTTAAATATATTAAATAAAGAAACATTATAGAGTTTGCATACCTCTAATATGCCAGGGTTTTGCATCACTATTCCAAGAACACGACGTCTGAGTCCCCTGTAAACAATGTCATTGATGGTCCCATCTCCATTGACCCATGGCAATATTGACACACATGATTCACCAGAAGAAAATTTGAGAGTTTCTTTCTCATGATCGGCTCTGGATAAGCCAAGTCTGTTTTGCTTACAGCCTTAATTCCTATCGCAAGCTTTATTTTCAGGATCCACATCCCCATGTGGAAGATTGAGAATTGTCAATGTGTGCACGTTATCAATAGCGGTGTTTCTTTCCCTCGGAGTATCAACAGAAGTAGTATCCCTTTTCTCCGATTCATAAAGCTCACATGTATGATCACTTTTCTCGATGGTTTTTGTTGAGGAAGGTTGTACAACACGTTGATGAAAATCAGACGTAGGTGTCAAAAAGTACCTTTGACGGTATAAGACATCAACAACACGGACAGTATCATAAGCATTGACCTGATCCAAAAATAACAGAGTTATGAAAATCATGGTTTGTTACTTGAGTTGTGTTTGAACATGATTTTGGGTCTCAAGCCATGGTTTGAGTAGAAGTAGGGGAAGAAAGTTGCTTTCTGTTGGGTCAAATCATGAGTTGCAAAAGAAAATGCTATAAACTATTGAACAAGGAAAGGGGGGGAGGAACCTTTAAGGCTCGCCCAAATGCTTGAAGAGCATCAACAATCAAGACATCTATCTCTGCTCCTGAAAGACAAAGCCAAAGAACAATAAACATTTTCAAAGTTTAAATAATTGAAAATATTTATAAATATTAATCGATTTGAAGTCAATTTTATACTTGGTTAAATCTCAGAATCTATACCTGGCAAGTTTATAACCTGGGAAATGTCTCCCATGCTTAATCCTTGGTCACCAGCATTTTGGATGGCAGCATAAACGACCCTGAAGACCTCAGCACAAATGGCATATCCAAGTTTTTTATTGGAATACTCTGACAACAAACGTCGTGCATAGCCTGCCATAGCTTCCCACGGTGAATCAGTATGATTTTCTTCCAGAGGTATAGGGTCAGAAGATTTAGTGATTTCCAAGATATGGTCAGGAAGTGAATAATTACTGCTTTGGCCAATGTTTAATTGGAAATCTCCCTGAAAAGGATGGCCAAAAAAGTTATCATTATCCTTGAACAAATTTAAAATATCAGCTCTTGAAATTGTTGTTCAGTGTGCAGAAATGATGATACCAGGAAAACCTTTTTCCCGACGAGAAATAGTTTCATCTTCTTTTCCAAACAAGGATTTTCAATTTTTAGCTTTATCACTATATGAAGACTCAGTAGCATCAGATTTACGCTTTGCACTTCTCAAGTCTTCAGCCTCTCCAACACCATTATCTGGTAGGAATGGAGAAATTGAAAGTTCACCCGATGAGACTAAAGCAAACAAATGAAAAATGTCCCCACATTGTAGATCTTCAGCAAGATTAGCGCCCACTTCTGTGAGGTCTTTGCCTCTTTCCTCTAGCCATGCAGAAAATTTAACAGCTTGCTTTCCAGTATTAAATGGAAATGGTGACTTGGAAACATTCTGCAAGAACTGTTGTGATAGTTCAAAACGTTCATTGCCAGTGCCCCCAACCTGTCAAATGTCAATGTAATTAGAACTTGAACAAAAACACGCTTGGGCACACACACATACACACACATTTCAGGTTGTCTATATAAAACAGTAGCTAGTAAGAAAGAGGAGAAAGGAAGAGAAAAATAAATCAGGTTGTGAAAAAAATCTTAAAGTGGAGAGTCAAATTAAAATGAATGGTAATAGTACCAGAAAAATATCACAAACTTTTAGGCTGCTCAGAGGGCAATGAATTACCAAGGAGGTTTGCTCATCATAGTTTTAATATTGTGTGTGTGTGGCTACCAATGATTTTGAAGTGAATTTCGTAGCTTGAATAGGTATTATTTCAAATACACAAGGATGTACAACCTATCTTGGGGGGCATGTAGGAACTTTTATGTATATTTTAATCCACACTATATTCTTGTAAACCTTTGTAAATGTATATTTATAATCTGTACAGCATTCAATAAAATGAAATCTGATGCTAATTCTAAGGGCTAACATACAGGAATTAATTACTCAATCAGCTAAAAATCAGTAACAGCTAATCTGCATTATACATGTGCTTAATTCTAATACTAACAACATGAAAATAGACATTTTCTCACCAAATTAAGTCTATTTGACACAATATTCTTTTAGCAAACTGCCTTCAAATATATACCATGTTGCATATCTTTTTCCTCATATTAAGCTACAACTCTCTTATAAGATAAAGATTACTTCATTTAAAATAGGCTTTACAGTTTAGAAATGTGAGTCTACACACCACAACATGTGAAAACGTAATATGGATCATAAATAGTAATCCCTGTGTCCCTAAATATAAGACACTTTTAACTAATTCACACCCTTTAACAAAATTGGTTAATATAGTTAGTAGCATTAAAAATTTGTTAACAATTTATATTATTTTGCCAAAATTAATCTCAAGTTTATTGGGACTCATAATGTCCATCTTTCCACTTAATTGCTTTCACACCCAACTAATTAATGTATGCTAATCTTCTTATCCTATCCTTATAAGAAAGATTATGTATTTATCTTTAAATATATAGCATTTATTGTAAAGTAATAAAGAGTATTTGTGTTTAAAAATAATTAATGCAAAAGATAACTTGAAAAAGTCTTACAAAAAGGAAGAGATAAAACTTTAAAAAGAGTCTTATATTTGGGACGGAGGGAGTAATTAATATGCATTATAAAAGTATAAGACATATTACTATTTCACATGATGGACCAATATAAAGATGACTACAGCATGTAACAAGCACATAACCAATCAACATCACATCTGATGCAATTAATACAAACAATGAGAGATAGATAACAACTTACCATAACTTTTTTCTCTTTAAGATAGTTAAAAGCAGCAAATAGATCACGCTGTGAGTATCCGAAGAATGTCATCTAATAATTGTGGTGCCTGAGGAGCTGTTGAGGTGCTTAAAAAAACCAGTTTAAATAGCTCTACAACATTTGAAATAGCCAATGATTCGTTTACTTGTCCATAAACATTAACCATATTATTCAGAAACCTAGTAAATTTTTTATCAAGCCGCCGCCGCCGTGATCTTTGGGCAGAAAGTGTATGGGGCTTCTGATAACTCTGAATAATATCACAAGGAATAGCTGATATAATTTCTTCATTTTCTTGAGATTCCTGCCAGAAAAAAGATTCATTTAGTCAGAGTGTCAGACAGATTCCAGAATACCTGAAGACTATAAAACATAGATTAAAAAAATAAAAAAGATTCATCCAAGAAGGAAAATAGGAGAGCAAAGGAAAATTATGAAATTAATACTAGGTCCAGCCAGAAATACGTTAAGTCTCATTTAGATACTTGGAAGCAATGACTTGACATTATTGTTGTTGAAGTCTTAGAGAATTACATATCCATCAGCATTCGCATTTGCAGCTGACCACCAATCATATTCCAATTGACCTTTTTGGGAGGAGGCCCCCAGCTTAGCCATCATCTTGCAGCGAAGAATCTCATCAATGGCCATCTTGATATTTTTGTTCTCAAAGTCATCCCAAGCTTCTCTGTTTAGACTTGTAATTTGAATTTCCGCATCAGGACTAGAATTATTGTGGATACCTTCACAGGACTGGGATCGCACAAACTGTTTGCAATCATTGTTTAATGACGAGTTCTGGGACCTTTCCAGTTGCTTTGCATATCGTTCACTGAGCATGTTTTACAGAGTTTATTCACGGCTTTCCTAAATCCCAAGTTACTATTCAACAAATTCATTCTTCTCATACAAGTCCTTGGAGAAGTTGGAAGATCAGAAATGGACGTCTAATCTATGCGATGATATTTGGCACCAAGAACAGCACGGTGTTTAACATATTGGATCACCAACTGCCTGAAATGATATAAAATCATAGATACTCAGACCACATAGATAATACCACATTCATAGCCTTACAGGAGAGATAGACAATTTGTAATCTGAATTACAGCAAATATGCCTTCAGATTAAAAAATAATAGAATGGATACAAACAGGGGGCAAGAGTACTTATCTTATTAAATACTAATTATCAATACTCTTTGGCTATTTATGCATTATAATTGAAGCTATATTCTTAAAAAAATCTTGTTAAAATAAACTTGTCATAAAATCAGCATTCATGATCAATTATAAGCAATTGCTTTAGTTTTTATCTTTTCTTTGCTAATATAAATTTGTCATATAATAACACATTCATAGCTTCTTTTTTTTATAGTTAATCACAATTCTTAAAATAACTATTTATATCAATTAGAGAAACAACAGTTTTTGTAAAAAGTTATCACAAAAATATCCCGACAAGTTGCTTGTGTAGCATATTAAGCCAAATGCTAGCATATGAAAAATAAAGTCCGCACTACTTTCTTTGTATTTTTTTTTCGTTGTTCTAAATTTTTGCAAATTCTCATCATTGAAACATTTATGCAAAAATATAAAGCATTTCTTTTTCTGTTTAACAGCCTTTTGCATCTCTCCATTTCACTATCATGTTTCTTTTATAAGAACTTTATTTCCTTTGTTTTCACCTAACACCCTCATTCTCACATTTTGAACATATATAGTCATCTTATTTCATATTTCATTAGTTTTTCCAATAAACTTTCATAGTCCTTCATGCAACATGTTTTCTTTAAACTCAATTTGTTTCTCCTCATTTAGCTTACATCATCTTATCTTTGGATTTTGAGCATTTTTACTCAAATTAAGAACTTTGTTAAACCTAATCTTTAGAACTGATCTTTATGTTGTGTCACCACACATTCTCCAAGGTAGACCTTGCAGTCAATACACGAATTCTATTTTTCCTTCTAGCCATAAAGAAATCAATTTGACTACAACTTTGACCACTATGATACTTGATAAAATGAGACTCCTTTTTCGGAAAAAAATGTTCGCTAGCATCAAATCATAGGCTAGTGCAATATTCAAGACATCTTCTTCAATCTTATTTCTCGTCTCATAGCCAAAACTACAATGAATTCTATCAAAACCTCAACTGATTTTACCAATATGACTATTTAGATCTCCTCTTAAAAAAATATTCCTCTCTCATCCCATTTTTCCTTTCTTTTCATTTTCTCTTATAACGAACAATCAAAAAATCATCTTATTTTTTATTCTTTTTCTTTTTTATCTTTTTCTTTTCTTTCGCTTTTCTTTCTTTTTATTTTCTTTTATAAACCAAACAAAGAGGAAATGTGTTTTTAGAGGATAAAACATGACATGATGTGACACCCAATAAATTTCGAGACTTCTCCCAAGAAGGAACACAAACACCATCTAAGTTTCATTACTTTATTATTACTATCTAATATCTATATATACTTAACACAAAAATACAACAATTAGCAACTACAAGTCTACAACTATAAAACATGAATTAAAATCTCACAAGATATACAGTATACACATGTATGCCAAATTCATGAATAAGTAAACATTAAAAAATATAAACTTGACGACAACACATAAAATGAAAAGACTATTACAAAAAATATAAAGAATTACCTCCCCTTTTTTATTAATTAAACAAAGAAATACCTCCTTTCATATCTGCCAACAGGGTATACCTTAAGGTTCTAGAACTGACAAACCTTTCATGAAATCTTTTTTAATCGTCACTTTATTTTCCAATATATAGCAATTGATGCTTTACCATTTCATTTGATTTAACCACACTAAAATCATTAATAAATTCAACGTAATTATACATTTTTTATTCTATACTATATAATACTTAACTCTGTCAATCAGTTTAAATAAAAACATCTGAACCTAAAAGTAAGCATTAACGTCAAAGTTCACCTATCTACGGTTCTTTTCATGTAATGAATTATACACATAAGAACACTTTTGGAAGATAACCATGTTTCAGGGCTCGCATTTGGAAGAGCAGCATGATATTATTCTGAGATGTAAGCCTTGGAGATTTCCCTGATAGATAAAAACAATAGTATAAAAAAAATAGATATAAATAAATATACTAATCATTCAAAATTCAAAATAATGAATAAAACAGCCACTTAAACCCACTATCTCATAATCAATTATCCATACCAATAGTGCACAGACTTGTTGAAGTATAATCCCATACGAGAAATAACACATATTAAGGTCAAACTCGTAGAATGCAAAAAAATTGAACAGGTACTGCCATTTTATTTTATATATATATACCCTTGTACCCATTAAAGGCAAAAGGCTCAAACACATAACAATGTGAGTAGAACAAATACTCAATATATTACTCTTAGGACCGAGAGATTGGAAATACTTAAATTGGAAAATAACTTTAACATAACCATGTATAAAAAATCAATGTAGCTATGACCAATGAGCGAAGGGTATCTATACCAAAACATTGAATAATCTACAGTAAAATTTCACTAATGAATTCCAGATAGTTGTGTTAAGTTATAGATTATGAGTCAGAAACATATCAGGTGAAGAATACTCTTCTTAAGATGACCATATATGTATAAAAATAGCAGATATATAGCAAATACAAAAATGCGTATGAACAAATTTACTATACATTTCTTGTCATTCACTTAACATGGCATTAACCAATCTACAGAAATTTCACTGCCGAAGTTGATGCTAACAAACAGCTTCTATCACCCTTCAAATTGTCTCAATCTAGCATGAGAAATTCAATAACTAAGCTTTCTCATAACCAGATTGCTGAAACTCCCATTCATTAAACCAGAGACTGCCAACTCCACCATTTCTTGTATCCTGGAGCCAGGAGTCAAAGATTCCTATTGATGGATGAAATATCTCGGCCAACTTGTAATGAAATTGGTTGTTCTCTTATGCGAGACAGAAGGAGGGTTACTTGTTCTGTTGCAATATCTAACCGTTCCTTAGATTTAGCAGATTCTGTCATCAGAGATGAAACCATATTTTGTAACAACTTAACTCTTTCACCATGATCATTTGGTGCACTTTGAAGAAGCTTAGAAGATGGCATGTTGATCCGACGCCATCGAATAGGAAGATATCTATCTGGAATCTGAAAGCAATTTCCTGTTGAAAGAACTCTAAGAGAATGCCGACAGAGAATACCAGTGAACTCAAACTGATGGCAGCTACAACTTATAATTCCTTCTTGAGGGGCCCAATAAACTTTCCGACCTCCCTCAGCTTTTGTGTGGTGCCTCACAAGAAAACCATCTTCAATTGAAAAAGACGCATAATGTGCAGCCAACACAAGTTGTTCTTGAAGCTTTGAGAAGGCAAAAGGAGTGAGGATTGTGGCAGCATGTGATTCCATGGGGGCCCCTGTTTTGAGGCAAACATTTTGGAGATTCTGCTGCATGGTTTGTTGTTCTCCAGTTTGATCTTTAAAATCCACAGCAACAGCAACCTGATTGTGCAAACCCAAGTTATCATAAAGACATCTGATAAAACCAAATCTGCAAATACTCATGGAAACCTATTTAACAATATCCAAACCAATAGAATAAGATATAATACCTGTTCAACAAAGTGCGCAAGGCGTGTCTGTGCACTCAGAAATCGTTGAATAAAAGCATTAATTGACTTTGACTGACCAGTTGTAGTCATCCCAGCAAGAAAATGGCTTCTCAAAAATGGCAACGCCCAAAGAGAACGAGAACTATATAAATTAACCATGTGCCGATTGGAATGCAGCCCAAAAGAACAAGCCATTTCCCTCCAGCCTAGTTCAAAATCCTCAACTGACTCAAGATTATAAAGTCTATAAAATTCTGCCTTCCAATCATTGTATCGTTCCCCTAAAACAGCATTAAACCAAGATGGAAACTTTGCTACTATCATCCATATACAGAAAGCATGTTTTGTTGTTGGCATTTCTGTGGATAGTGCTTCTTTGAGACATATATTTTGGTCGGTTAATATAGTCTGTGGAGCCTTCCCATTCATGAACCCTAAGAAAGCCTTCCGAGGTGATTTAAAAAGAGAAAAACAAAAGGAACAACAATGTAAATTAAAGAGCTGTAGAACTTCTCAAAAATTAATATAGATTTCATAAGTGAAAAGTAAAAAGAAAGAAATTCTCAACCACAATCTTGTCCCTTTCAGAAGAATTGAAAAGAAGAAAACAGGACACTAGTATAAGGTGCTTACACACATCTACCAAAGGCTACACTACTCAAAAAGAAAGTTTTGCAGTGGCAGTGATTTAATTGCCATCCATTCATTACCATATGCACATAAGTATATCTTAAAAACCGCTGTATTGTTTATGGCAACCCAATCTTCAATATAAAATTAGTTATCCTTCAATTTAGCTTATTTTCATTAGGCCAGACCAGTATGTTACAATAAAAAAAATCTAAGAGGTCACAACACAGTTTGAATAAAAAACCAAATAATATTAATATTGACAACTTCATCACGCTACCTTCAGTGCCCAGGAAAATGACCTCACTGTTCTGTATTGTTTATGGCAACCCAATCTTCAATATAAAATTAGTTATCCTTCAATTTAGCTTATTTTCATTAGGCCAGACCAGTATGTTACAATAAAAAAAATCTAAGAGGTCACAACACAGTTTGAATAAAAAACCAAATAATATTAATATTGACAACTTCATCACGCTACCTTCAGTGCCCAGGAAAATGACCTCACTGTT